>PVJC01001234.1:6738-71906 GCA_004026665.1 Murina feae
CCCTTCCTAGCCCACACCTGCTCCCCACCCCAGATCTTCAGCACACTATTGTCTGGTTGATTTCTTCCCACGCATCCACACCCCCTTGCCCTCTGGGATTGGATAGTCTGTTCCATGTTTCTATATCACTGGATCTATTTTGTTATCAGGTTATTTTGTTCTTTAGATTCCACATATGTGTGAGATATAAATTTGTCTTTCTCTTACTTGGCTTATTTCATTTAGCATAATACTCTCTAGGTCCCGCCATGCTGTCTCAAAGGATAAGTGATCCTTGTTTGTTTACTGCTGCATAGTATTGCATGGTATAGATGTACCACGAGTTTTTGTTTGTTTGTGTTAATCCATTCATTGAATGATGTGCACTTGGGCTGTTTCCAGATCTTAGCTATTGTACATTGCATTGATATGAACATAAGGGTGCACACATTCTTTCTGACTGGTGTTTCTGGTTTCTTATATTCCTAGAAGTGGGATCACTGTATCAAATGGAAGATCATAGTGGCTGCATCATAGTGGCTGCATCAGTCTGCATGCCCACCAACAGTGCATGAGGGTTCCTTTTTCTCCACATCTTCACCAGCACTTGTCATTGGTTGATTTGTTGATGGTGACCATTCTGACATGTTTGAGGTGATTACCTTATTGTTATTTTAACATACATCTCTCTGATGATTACTGATTTTGAGTATTTTTTCATATGTCTCTTGGCCATCTGTATGTTCATTTTGTATATTTACACTTTTTTCTTTTTAAAAAACATTTTTATTGATTTCAGAGAGGAAGGGAGAAGGAGAGAGATATGTAAACATCAATGATGAGAGAGAATCATTGATTGGCTGTCTCCTGCATGCTGCACATTGGGGATCTAGCCTGCAACCTGGTCATGTGCCCCGACCAGGAACTGTACCATGACCTCCTGGTTCATAGGTCAATGCTCAACCACTGAGCTGCACAGGCAGTGCTACATTTTTCTTATACTGAATGACAAATGCCAAAAGATTGGCCTCCATGTGACAGCTGGAATCACAAAGTAAGGAATACAAATGTACCTGGTAGTATTTGGTAGTCGCTTGTCAAAGAACCTCCCTCACACTTATCACCATGTCCTGAAGGTACCTGGGGTTTTCTTCTAATTGCAAACTTCATTCAATTTTTTAAAGACCTTTTAAAATACGTTTTTATTGATATTTTTGAGAGAGAGAGAGAGAGAGACAATGTGAGAGAGAAGCATCAATTGGTAGTCTCCTGTTCCCACCCACCCCACAGTTTGGGCATGTGCCCTGACACAGAAACAAATCAGTGACCTTAAAATTCAGGGGAGGACACTCAACCACCTGAGCCACACAGATCAGGGCTTAAATGAAACTTACTTTGACTTTTATATATGAAGTAAATTAAATGTCAACAAATATCACCAGTATTTCAGAATATTCTCTAACAAGAGAAAAATAAGAAAACAATTATAACAACAAAACAAACATGAAGGCAACAGAGACTGTTTTAAGTAAGAAATAGAGTATTTTGCTTAGTATTGTGTAGGATTTTTATAGTAATAACTAGCGGTCTGGTGCACAAAATTCATGCACTGGAGAGGATGTCCCTCAGGCTGGCCTACCCCCTCTCCAATCTGGGACCCCCTCGGGGTATGTCAGATTACCGGGTTAGGCCTGATCCCTGAACCAGCCAGCAGTCAGACATCCCTCTCACAATCCAGGACCGCTGGCTCCTAACTGCTTGCCTGCCTACCTGCCTGTCTTCCTGCCTGCCTGATTGCCCCTAACCACTTCTGCCTGCAAGCCTGATCACTCCCAACTGCTCCCCTGACAGCCTGATACCCTCCAACTGATCTCCCCTGCTGGCCTGATTGCCCACAAGGCTTTTATTAGTATAGATATGACCCTTCACAGAAAATTTCACTAACCCTGCTTTACAATAAGGGTGTGACAATTGAATCATTGGGGCCAGACACCAAGATTTCCTTTCTTTGAATAGTGGAGGGCATAATTATCTTGTCTTTAAGTTGCCCTGAATATCAAATAGATAATGACTTAGAAAAGTATAAAAGCACTTTTCATGTACTGAAAAGACAATAAAGTGATCAAATGAAAACACTATTTGTATTCTCCCCCTTCCTTCCTTTATAGCCTTTACTTAAACTTTGAAATCTATAAAAATTTCAATCCTATTTTCGTTTATATTCAATAGTAGTTTGTATTAGTTTCAGGTTTTATATTAGTTACAAAATAGTGGTTAGACAATCATATACTTTACAAAGTGTTCCTCGATATTCCCAGTAGCCACCTGGCATCATACTGTCATTACAACACTGTTGACTATATTTATTTAAGTGACAATAGGATTACAGGTTCCTTCCAATATTTCTTTTGTGTTGTTTGCCTTTCCTTTTCTTTCTCACGTCTTCTCTCATTTTCTTTTCCATTCTTTTTTTTTTTTTTGAGAAGTAAGCCTTTAGCTCCTTGTTTCTCAAATGGAGCTGGCCGAGCTGGTTGCTTTTTGGTAATTAATCAGAGACCAAATCCCATATCCTCGTTCAACTCCTCAGACTCTTCCTTTGCTTCACCCTTGGCTGGGGCTGCAGCAGCAGCAGCAGGAGCAGCAGTGGTGGCAGTGGCCACAGGGCAGCAGCCACAAAAGCAGATGGATCAGCCAAGAAGGCCTTGAGCTTTACAGCAATTGGGAAGGTGTAATCAGCCTCCACAGACAAAGCCAGAACTTGCTTGTACCCATTGATGATAGAATGGGGTATTGATGCAACAGTTGGGTAACCAATCTGAAGGCATATTCTGGCAACATTGCTGACACCCTCCAGGAAGTGGGAATGCAGAGTTTCCTCCGTGATGTCAAGCTCTTCCAGGTTGTAGATGCTGCCATTGTCGAACACCTGCTGGATGATCAGCCCAAAGGAGAAGGAGGAGGTATTCGGCATGTGCAGCAGTGTGGCTGCGCTGGCTCCCACTTCGTCTCCAGTCTTAATCGGCTGTGCATCACTCAGGATTGCAGTGGCGCCCTGGAGATTTTAGTGGTGATGCCTAAAGCCTGGAAGAAGGAAGTCTTCTATGGCCCAGACCAGTGTCCTGGGCTGGCACAGCGACTTCACACGGGGCCATGGCACCAGCACGGGCAGCAGCCGGCACCTTATTGGCCAACAGCAGTCCCTGATCTCAGTGAGGTCCTCCTTGGTGAGCACAAGGCCCACATTCCCCCGGATGTGGGCTGTTTTCCCGATGTCCTCACTGGCCTTGCGCATCACGGTGTTCTTGCCCATCAGCACCACAGCCTTCCGCGGAGGGACATGCGGATCCGCTGCATCTGCCGGGAGCCCACGTGGTCTGCTCCCACGATGAAGCGTTTTGGGTAACCATCCTGAAGTGGGATGATCTTAAGGAAGTAGCTGGACTCCCAGGTCTCCCTGTCTTCCAGTGGTGTGTCGGGGATTGCCACGCAGGCTTTAAAGACGATGTCACTGCCACGAGGACTTGTAGCGAGGGGAAGCCCTCACTTTCTTTATACAGTATTTTCAAGTGGACCCCAAAGGTCAGCGAAGGCACTGGGACACCTTAGTCCATTGTGCGGACCAGGAAACAGGCCCCTTGCAGGTGGAGCGGAACTGGACAGCGCGCAGGGAGCCCTCACAGCCGTGCTCCCGCCCTTCCTAAGGGGCAGCCGCGGGGCCAACAGCAAACCTCCCTCAGGCTTCCGAGCCGAGCCTCGAGCCTCCTCCTCAAGCATCTCATCATCGCGGCGCTCCACATTCTTTCCTTCCTCCCCCTCCCCCATCCTTCACCGCCCCCCCTTCTCCGAGCAGGTGGCAGGCTTCGCCCTCAGCACACACACAGGCGTGCGCCCTGGAGGGGCAGGGCGGCAGCGCGGACTTGCTTTGGGCCGAGGCCGGGTGAGTGCCGGGAGCTGCTCCGAACCTCACCAGTCGGGTACCGGCAGTGAGGCCCCCTCAACCCCCGCCTCAGGGCTGCGGGTCGCCCGGCCTCCTTCCACCTTGTTCCCTGCCTGGAGACCGCATCCTGGGGCCACTGCAGACCTCGCTGTCCGCACCCCCAAGCCCCTGCCCCACCCGAGCCGGTTGGGGTACCCGGCCTCTGCGCAGCTCTGCGCCCCTTGGGCCGCCCGCCTCCTGGCTGGCAGTTTTGCCAAAGCCGCGCCCCTGCACAGGAGCCTCTTGCGCAGGAGCCTCTTGCACAGCAGCCTCTTGCACAGGAGCCTCTTGCACAGCAGCCTCTTGCACAGGAGCCTCTCAGGCGGCCCTGCAGCCGGGTCATTAGCAGCTGCTAGGTCTCCACCCCCAGCTGGGTCCCCTCCTTTCCTCCACATTCGCCTTCCTCCATCCCTCTCTCCTGCAGTGCTTGCGCTCAGGCCCGAAAGGAAGGGACCGAGGCCAAGAAGGACAAGGCCCAAAGGCGGTGAGTCTTGAACCCCCACATGCCATTCCCTGGATTTCCTCCCGCACCTCCTCTCTGCATCCCTCTTGAACCGGCTCCCTGCGGCCCAGCCACACGGCCTCCCTGCGGCCTGGTGGAGTCAGTCTCCGAGGCTGTGGGTCTGGCCCCAGGCCTGGCCTGGGTCTCAGCAACCCCCTGCCTGCTGGAGGGGCCTGTGGGAGGAGGACCAGAGCCTGGTCTGAACGGCCTAAGCCGTTCTGCTTTTATTATGTAGATATTGGCAGTTAATAAGATCTAAAATTTCTATATTAAAAATAAAAAAAGTAGAAGTACATTATTTAGAGACATGGAGGCATAACCCAGAGGAAATCAGTAAAAAATGGAAAAATTTTATTTACTAGAGGGACTCTTGTTATTATTTTAATGTTTATTAAATACTTTTAGTAACATTTATTAATTAAGGTATGTTCATTCATCATATTGAAAACATAACATTTTTCTAATAGCAAATTCAATAAATTGAGTTACCTATTATATGACTTGCACTGTAGTAAATAATTTGAAATAGAAATTGTTATCGATGTTTATCAGTAAAAATGACATTACCAAACTCTAAAAGGTTATAACTGTTCTCATACAGTTCTTTATTCTGGAAGATCATACTGATTACACTTCAGATTTTGCCTTTTGGTGGTAGCATGGGGTAGGGAGGAGGAGAAAAAAAGAGATTACTTTCATGGATGTTCATCTTTTGTCAAAACTGAGTAGTTCATCCTGTTATGAAAGCATCATTAATATTATTAACATATTTCTAAGGGACCTTTGCAGAAATATTCCTTACAATTAATGAGCTGTCATGAAAGTGTAATAAACTTTAAAAAGTCACAAATTGAAGATGAGAACTTTTATCTGCTTGAATAAAATGTCAACGATCAGAGAAGCTGTTAACTTCCTTGTGTGCCTCTGATTCAGTCAAGGTTTTATCTTTAATATTTTCTTATCTCTTACTCAGCATTTTTTTCAGGTAGAAAAATTAAGCAGAAATAATTATTTTGGAAAATAGTTGTTTTATTTTTATTTTGTTCAGGCATAAGAAATAGGTATGTAGTACCAGTGATTCTGCTGAGCAAAATTATGAGCTACTAGAGATCCATTCACAAATCTGTGCTCTCATGTGGTCCCTTGGCCTGGCCAGGGATCGGGGCCAATCAGAGCTGGCCAGCCAGAGGGAGCAGCCATGGGAGACTGGCCAGCCATGACAGGCTGGCTGTGGGAGTGCACTGACCACCAGGGGGCAGCTCCTGCGTTAAGCATCCATCCCCTGGTGGTCAGTGTGTGTCATAGCTACTAGCCAGATGTCCTGTTGACCACTTGTCTGGTTGTAATTAATGGTCACTTAGGCTTTTATATATATATATATATATATATATATATATATATATATATATATATATATAAATTCCCTGAAATGTCTGATATATACTTGACACTGTTATTAGTGGGTTGTCCTCTGTGTTCCCACCTCTTGCAGGTGGAAGTAACTTCCTTAGGATACCATGGGAATAAGAATTTCCTGATGCCCCCATAGGAGGATGAGGTATCATGGAAAGCTTTATTTCTGTGAAATTAAACCATGGGTTTCTAAAGTCCCATCTCCCTCTGTTCTGCCATGGAAGAAGTTCTATTTTTGTCTTCAGCAGAGCCCGGATTAAAGCCATGCCCAGAGTTTCTGCTCCATATTTGCAGGGTCCAGTCTAGCTTCCGGCTAGGCTAGCTTGCGTTCTCAGCTACAGTCCATTGTATATAGGATTTGCCTGGCCCTGGGCCATGCAGCTTCTAGAGCCACATGGTGGGCTTGCGCAGGTCACAGGACAAGTGAGAAACAGTAGTGCAAGGGGCAAGAAAAGGAGGATTTCTTTCTCTGAGGGATTTTACCCTTTCAAGATTTTGCATGGCTCCACCCCTAGCCAATTATCTTTGTCTCCAGGCTAGACTGACAGGCAAGCACCTTCATTATGTCACCTGGACTTCACTGTGCATGTGTCTGCCTCCTTTCCCCCCACTGATCTGCAGGGTATGGACCAGTAGTTCCCTGTGGAATGTGAAGTTGCCGCTTCCTGGTGAAGCTGCCCAGATGACCATGCTTATAATATCTGGCCTTCACTTTGCTTTCTTCCTACTCATAATATTAATAACTCGCCAGTTACAATGGTAACGATACCAGTGCATTATTTGTCATGTTGAAATGAGTGTATGTACAGAATAGGTGTTGCAAATTCAGTCAAAATTTATCTATACCAGTGGTTCTCAGCCTTCCTAATGCTGCCACCCTTTAGTACAGTTCCTCATGCTGTGGTGACCCCCAACCACAAAATTATTTTTGTTACTACTTCATAACTAATTTTGCTACTGTTATGAATTGTAATGTAAATATCTGATATGGCCCTACCCAGTTTGGCTCAGTGGATAGAGCATTGGCCTGTGGACTCAAGGATCCCAGGTTGGATTCCGGTCAAGGGCATGTACCTTGGTTGCGGGCACATCCTCATTGGGGAGTGTGAAGAAGGCAGCTGATTGATGTTTCTCTCTCATCAATGTTTCTAACTCTCTATCCCTCTCCCTTCCTCCCTGTAAAAAAATCAATAAAATATATATTAAAAAATAAGTAAATAAATAAATATCTTATATGCAGGATGTATTTAGGCGACCCCTGTGAAAGGGTCGTTCGACCCCCAAAGTGGTTGAAACCCACAGGTTGAGGACCGCTGATCTATAGGAACTAACCCTGGACAAAAAAATAGCTTTTCAGTCCTGAGGAGAATCTCAGTTTTCTTGAAGTTCATTTTAAGAGCAGAACATCATTTTTTTTGCATAATGTCTTTGCCCCCCCCCAAAAAAAAAATGTACCCAATCTATCTGTGGACCCTCTCAGGTTGAGCTATTTGGCAGACTCCCATTTGAATGTAACTTTAATAGTTAAATTTAAAAAAAAACTAAAGAGATGAATCTTTTTATTGATTATGCTCTCTCTTCTTACATTTGTCTCTGATGAAATATAGATTAAGTAGATTCAATTTTTGAAATGATGGTTTCCAAAAAGTTTGAATAGAGTTGTTTGGACCCCTTTAAATATTCCATGGTAGTTCTTTCAATCATTTATCTGTGCAATAATTTTTTAAGATAACTTAATATACTGTCTACATTCCATATTAAGAATTCTAGTTTATCAATATGCACTTCAAGACTAATGTCCAACTGAATAATCCTATTTCAACTAATTTGAGAATCACCATAGAGTGTGCTAGGAATAGTCCAACTTTTAACACTTAATGACGCATATGTATTTCAACAATTAGATGCTTTATGTTGGATATTTAGAAAATTAACCTCAAAATTTAAAATATATTTTATTGATTTTTTACAGAGAGGAAGGGAGAGGGATAAACAGAAACATCGATGAAAACAAAATACTAATCAGCTGCCTCCTGCACACCTCCTACTGGGGATGTGCCCACAACCAAGGTACATGCCCTTGACCAGAATCAAACCTGGGACCCTTCAGTCCACAGGCCGATGCTCTATCCACTGAGCCAAACCAGTTAGCGCAATCTCTAAAATTTTGATAAAGAACTTTAATTGCAAATTTAAAATTTTTTTTTTCATGGTGTAATACTGTGTTATGTGATTTTAGCACCTGTCTTATTGGATTTTCTCTTAAAACTTCTTGAAAATGATTGACATTTATTTTCACTGATAAGTGTTTTCAGTCTCTGCCTCTGAATGGCCATGAGAATATAAACACTATGCAATAATGGTAGGCCTCTTTTTTTCTTGTGACATTGGTGCCGGTGGTGATAATAGATACTGTTTTTCTGATGTTCTTTTTTAAGCTAGATGTTGAGCTTTGAGTTAGTGGTGGTAAATTCTACTACATATTCTCATATATTCATTCTTTAATTAAAAAACATTAATTATTACATGGCTGGTGTTGCTCAGTGGTTGAGTATCACCTAGAACCAGGAGGTTATGGCCATGCTTGGGTTGCAGGCTCAATCTCCAGTGGGGTGTGTGCAGGACATAGCCTATCAATGATGCTTTTCTCATCATTGACGTTTCTATCTCTCCCTTTCTGAAAACAATAAAAATATACTTTTAAATAAAAATAAAGAAATTAATTAATTATCAAAGATAAAAACAGGGAAACAGAAGCAGATCTAATAATGTTGTATATCTTATTATGTCTATCTTTTATTTTACCTCTCATTGGTGGGGGGGAGTCAATACTTAAAAGTTTGATTTTAACAGTCAGAATCTCTTGTCCCTCATGAATCTTGTAAAACTCCTAGATAATAGTGAAGGCACAACAGCACATATTAATTTTTCAGGAGGTAATTTTATGCCTTTTACATGATAAGTAGAAATGAATTTTTATGTTAATGCAGGTGTTGCCTTAGAAGAGGTTTTATAAGTTGTTGAAATAACTTTTATATGATTTATGGTGTTAATATATTTTGGCCTTAATGTAACTTTGGATGAAGAGGAGCATAAACCTTAAATGAAAATATATTTAATCTGCATTAAATTATATGTTTGAAATGATCTTCCAAATATAATATAGTTATATTTTCTTATAGTTTATATTGCCCTCGGTAATGTTGTTTTAATCAAATTAAGACTCTTATAGCCCTCTGTAGTAATACAATTAGAATTGCTTTAATAAAAATGACACTTCAGATAGGAAACATGGTATAAACAGATCAACCCCATTTAAGTACTTATTCAAGAATTTATGCAAATTGTCTCAATACTTACTTATTAAAATAGTAAACCAATGTCATTTGTGAAATTAATATTATAGTTTTGATCACTAATATATAAACCTAAAATATATTTAACACTTCATTTGTAATTTTACTGAGACAAATTTCATTTGCCTATGTGTAGAAAAACCACTTAAATGCAACTGATTCTTACATACTATATTAGTTTCTACTGTTTTCATAAAACATCCTTTTATTTTTTTAACTTTTATTTTATTCTTTAAAGTATTACATACAGTATTACATATGTCTCCTTTTAACATCATTGACCTCCCAACCCCGGCCACCCCCAGCACATGCCCTCACCCCCTAGTGTCTGTGTCCATTGGTTATGCTTATATGCATGCATACAAGTCCTTTAGTTGATCTTTTACCAGCCCACACCCCTTCCTTGCCTTCCCACTGAAGTTGACAGTTTGTTCATCACTTCTTTGTCTCTGTATCTCTTTTTGTTCATCAGTTTATGATGTTCATTATATTCCACAAATGAGTGAGATCATGGGATATTTATCTTTCTCTCTGGCTTATTTCTCTTAGCATAATGCTCTCCTGGTCCATCCATGCTGTTGCAAATGGTTGAAATGGTTCTTTCTTTTTTATAGCAGCACTAGGCACCCGGTGCACAAAAATTTGTGCACTTGGTGGGGGGGGGAGGGGTCCTCAGCCCTGCCTGTGCCCTCTTGCAGTCTGGGACCCCTCGGGGGATGTCCACCAGCTGGCATGCCTGGCCAGCCTGGGTGAGGGGCTGAGGGCTATTTTCAGACAGCCCACAGTACCTTCAGAGTTTGTGCACTGGGGCAGAGGGGGGCTGGTGAATGTAGGGGCAGACGCTTCGAGCTGGGCAGCTCACAATCACACATGCCTGGCAGGCTGCCGCTGCTGAGTGGACACACCTCAAGTAGAGTGCCCACCCCCAGGCCAGGCGGCAGACCAGGGGTGGGTACTCTGTGCTGGGCAGTGGACACTTGTTCACAGCCCAGCAGAGGCCCCCAATGCTGAGCAGACACACCCAGCGTGGCAATGGACACGGCTGGGGTGAGGGGACTGGGCGCCGCCATCTTATGCATCTTGTGGCTTTGGGCGTGGCCGTCTTTGTCTCAGAGTGACAGTTAATTTGCATATTACTCTTTTAGGATAGTATTCCATTGTGTAGATGTGCCACTGATTTTTAATCCACTCATCTGCTAATGGGCACTTAGGCTGTTTCCAAATCTTAGCTATTGTAAATTGTGCTGCTATGAACATAGGGATGCATATGTCCTTTCTGGTTGGTGTTTCCAATTCCTTTGGTTATATTCCTAGAAGTGGGATTACTGGATCAAATGGGACTTCCACTTTTAATTTTTTGAGGAAACTCCATGCCGTTTTGCACAGTGGCTGCATCAGTCTGTATTCCCACCAGCAGTGCAAGAGTATTCCTTTTTCTCAGCAACCTGTTCAGCACTTGTCATTTGTTGATTTGTTGATGATAGCCATTCTGACAGGTGTGAGATGGTACCTCATTGTTGTTTTGATTTGCATCTCTAATTAGCAATTAGACCATGTTTTCACGCCTCTTGATGTTCTGTATGCCAGCTTTCAAAAGGTGACTATTTAAGTCCTTTGCCCATTTTTGGATTGGATTGTTCCATCTTCTTTTTGTTAAGGTGTATAAGTTCCCTATAAATTTTGAAGATTAGTCCCTTTTTGGATATAACATTGGCAAATATGTTCTCCCTTGCAGTGGGCTTTCTTATTGTTTTGTTAATGGTTTCTTTCACTGTGCAGAAGCTTTTTATTTTGATGTAGTCCCATTTGTTCATTTTCCAATGCCCTAGAAGCTGTATCAGTAAATATATTGCTACAACACATGTCTGCTCTCTTGCTGCCTATTGATTCTTCAAAGATTTTTATGGTTTCCTGTCTTATGTTTAAGTCCTTTATCCATTTTGAGTTTATTTTTGTGTATGGTGGAACTTGGTGATCTAGTTTCATTTTTTTTTTTTTTTTTGCATATATCTGACCAATTCTCCCAACATCATTTATTAAAAAGACTGTCTTGATTCCATCGTATGTTCTTGCCTCCTTTGTCAAATATTAATTGAGCATAATGGCTTGAGTAGGTTTCTGGGTTCTTTGTTCCATTGGTCTATATGTCTGTTCATGTGCCAATACCAGGCAGTTTTGAGAACAGTGGCTTTGCAATAGATCTTGTTATCTGGTATTGAGATCCCTCCTACTTTGTTCTTCTTTCTCAGGATCACTTTGGCTATTCAGGGTCTTTTTTTACTCCAGTTGAATTTTTAGAAAATTTGTTCTAGGTCTGGGAAATATGCCCATAACACATTTTTTATATACCTAGTGGTTTAAAACAAGATACATTTATTACCATCATAGTTCCGTACGTCACAATCCCATGTAAGTGTCATTGGGCTAAAATCAAGGTATAGAGGAGCTGAATTCCTTTCATGAGGCTCTATAGGAAATTTTCAAGCCTTTTCCAGCTTCTAAAAACCTTCCTTATTCCTTGGCTTGTGATCCCTTTCCCGCAGCTCTCTGACCATAGCTGGGAAGTGATCTCTCCTTTCAGTGAGTTGGTGGGTGATTACAGAAGGTCTGCCTGGATAATCCTGGATTACCTCCCCACCTCAAAGCTCTTAATCTTCCACCCATCTGCACAATCTTTTTTTTTTTTTTTTTGCCATTTACGGTAACAAACATATTTCTGATTTGCTAGGACTAGGGTATGGATATCTTTGGATAGTTTGTTGTACTTTCTAATACACAAAATATCCAGTATAGCTTCTCTTTTTTGCATTTATTTTTCCATTCTTTTTAGGGCAATACTCATGACAAAAAATGCATATTTTCTTTAAATTGTCATTAAGTGAATGATACAATCTTAGCTGGTATGTGTGTAAGAAAATGCTCAGGAAGCAGATACGGGGCGGGGGGGGGAGGTTATATTTCAAGAGATACAGTTTGGTATATTTGGGAAACTTTAATGACTTTAGATTACATCTCTTCAGACTATAACAGAGGAGTAATAATTTTTTTTTAAAAAAGCCGTAAAATAAATAAAAATTGACATTTTTGAGTCTATGTAAAGTAAACTTTACATTGGAAACTATATACATAATGATTTATTTCTTCATATAGGGAACATTTAACTTTTTAAAATATATTTTTATTGTTTTCAGAAAGGAAAGGAGAGGGAGAGAGATAGAAAAACCAATGATGAGAGAGCATCAACGATCTGCTGCCTCCTACACAACCCCTAATGAAGATCAAGCCTAAAATCTAGGCAAGTACCCTGACCAGGAATCTGTTTCCTGGTTCATAGGTCGATGCTCAACAAATGAGCCATGCCAGATGGGCTGATTTTTTTGTGTTGAGGTTCTGTATCTACTAATGCAAGTTTCTAAGAATGCATGTATAGGTCAAGTTTCTTACTTTTAGAACATTTATAATAAGATGTACAGGGATGTTAATACACATTTTCCAAATAATACATCAAGTGTATGACCTAAGTATTCATAGTTTGCTATCTGAAAACCTAACACAATTGCTCATTATCCTTGATAGGGAAGAAGATAGAATTAGAAATATTTCCAGGTCGATATGCTTTTTTATGTTTCAAGATGAGGTCTTGTTAAGATTTGTCTCTCCAAAGCCTATCACAGTACCAAATACATAGTAGATGTTCAACATGTATTTGCTGTTAAAGGAAATTAGGGTTCAAGTCATAGAGAAGAAACTAACATTAACAGTTTATTTTCTAATTAACACCAACTAAGAGAAATTTATCAAGTATCACTTTCTTCAGTATGCATGAAACAAATAATTTTGTTTAAAAAATATAACACTGAATTCATTTCCAAGAGTACAGGTTACCTGAAGGTTTTGATTTACCTTTTTTTCCTGTAATAATTGATAAACACTAAAAAATACCTACATATTTATCTCAGTGAACTATGATACTAATTTTTGCGGCACTTAGCCATGAAATAATTTACTAAAAAATATCTAAAGTAAAGAATAAGCCCTGACTGGTTTGGCTCAGTGGATAGAGCGTCGACCTTCAGACTCAAGGATCCCAGGTTCGATACCGGTCAAGGGCATGTACCTTGGTTGCTGACACATCCCCAGCTGGGGGTGTACAGGATCGATGTTTTTCTGTCATCAGTGTTTCTAACTCTCTATCCCTCTCCCTTTCTCTCTGTAAAAAAAATCAATAAAATATATTTTAAAAAATAAAAATAAAATAAAGAATAATAAGGAAAAATGTGAAAATCTTAGTATTGTGAGAAATAGCATATTTTGAGAACTGGATATTAATAAACTTGAGGGTAAAAAAAAGAGATCGGGGAATTAAGCCCATTGATAACATATTTATTTACTCCTACCACATGCCAGGCAGGTATCTGTGAACCACAGATCAGACTTGATAATAGAGAGACTATATACAACATGCATAAGTATATGTATAAATGCATATGTGTACATATAAAATATCAGTTAGCACTCAAGCAAATTGAAATCTATTTGTGAGTGATTCAGAAATTTAATATGAAAGAATGCCATTGGAACAAAATACTAAGGAATTGATCAAAATAAATGAGGTGTTAGTTGCATTTTATTTTATTTTTTAAAATCTCTATTATTGAAAATATTACACATGTCCCCTTTTGCCTTCCTTGGCCCACATCAGCCACCCTTGTCCCAGTCCTTTACCATCATAGTGCTCTTGTCAAACCAGGAAATTAACATTGATACAATATTATTGAATAATTCACATCTTATTCAAATTATGCCTATTGCCCCATACTGCTCTTTTTCTGGTGTAGGATTGAATGCAAAATTCACATGGCTCTTATTTGTCCTGTCTCCTTAATATTCTTCAATCAGGGGCAGTGCTTCACTTTACAGAACTGCTATGAATATTATGTGATTCTCAGATTAGATTGAGTTTGCATGATTTTGGCAGAAATATAAGAGAAGAGTTGCTTTGTTTTTCCTGGGGTATTATAACAGCAAGTACATAATGTTGATATGTCTTCTCAAGAGCAATATTAACTTAAAACATTTCGTTGAGGTGGTACCTTCCAATTTTCTCCACTATAAATGTTCCTTTTTTTCCATTTTTAATCAATCACTATTTGTGGAGAGATATTTTAAGACTTTGCAAATATACTGGTAATCATTATATTTTTGCCTACTCAATATAACATCTCCCAATTATTCTTGCCTGCAATATTTAGGACCATTGTATTTGCCAATAGTGACTTTCTGTGTCCATCAGTCTGTCTACATTTATTGATTTGAACTCTACTCTAAGGAAGAACTCTCTTTTGTCCTCCGTTAATTCACTTTCTTTATTATTTGTACCAGTAATTTTCAACCACAGCAGGCAGAATTTTAAAACATGCAATATATGACTATCTAGTCAGGGGTACTGACCCTTTTGTCTTAGATTGTCAAATGTAAAAAAAAAAAAATAACAGCTAGCACAATAGCCATGTGGTGCGAATGAATCAAGTGATTAATTCATATTGTGCATGCTGCAGAATTTTAGGTTATATATGTCATGAGCTGAAAAAGGCCGAAAATCTCTGATTTCTACCAATATGTAGTTGTGGATATTTTATTCTGTGCACTATAGTCCAGTAGCAACATTGTTTATGTTATGGTTCAAAATAACTCTGAGTTGACCATTTGACAGATTCATCCTGCTGACTCCTGTAATCTTTTAATCTTTTGATATGCCACTCTTATTTTTTAATCTTTTTTTTTTTTTTTTTTTTTTACTTTCTGGCACCACAAGATGTTCCAGACTTATCTTGGTCCAAAAATCAACAATTTATCCAAGAAGCTTATTTGTTTTGTTGGAAAGTGGTATTTAGAAACTAATATCTAGGTGCATATTGTCCTCATTAATTGAAGGTTGTCATTTTTCGTAAGGACCAATATTGAACAGAGGTAGTATATATATATATATATATATATATATATATATATATATATATATATATATACAGGCTTGCACAAAACTTCTATTTTTATATCTATTTCAGGAAAGAGAAACTCATGTGTTGTTTGTTCATACAAGAGTGAAATAAAATGGGGTTCAATATATTGAGGGGCTAGGTAATCCGTGGTCTCTTATATCACGGCTGATCTAGATTTTATTGTAAAGTAATGAAAAACCACTGAAGCAGGTTAAGCAAGTGTAGCATATACTATGACTCATGGTAACAAAAGAAAATGGGAAAAAATGTAAGGAAAAGGGTGAGGGTTGCTGAGACAGTTATCTCTCTCTAAAAATTTACATTAATATGATGGCCAAAATTCATATCTTTCTTCCAATGGCAACAGAGAAAATTTAAAAAATAAAATAGGAAAGAGGTGAGTTACCCTGCAGAAACAAAGGCCTAGAAAAGTTATTGTCATTTTGAGTAATAGGTCTGTGACTGACCTTGTATTCAAAAAATAGTTTGAATATCTCCTTGTATAAGTTGGAGATTACTATGTGGAGTAAAAACTAGCTCAGGGTGGTAGAGAGCTTTTAATCAAATTACAAAGAGGCAGCTGAGACAAATCCTATGAATCATGATTTTCATTGTCCCAGCTGAAATCCTACTTAAACTTTGGGAGATGAAAAAGATTTTAGAGCAGACAGTAATGCACAGATCTCAAAATACTGCTTGAGGACTATTGGACAGTTTCAGGTAAATACAGAAAAAGTAAAGTGCATCCACATCATACTTGGGCAAATGAAATGAGTTTGCTAATTATATACAACCAGAGGCCCGGTGCACGAAATTATCGCACGGGTAGGGTCCTAGACCCGGCCAGCAATCAGGGCCGATCAGGACCTTCTGACTGCTGGCCAAGGCCTTCCTTTGTTCTGCACTGCCCCCTGGTGGTCAGCACACGTCATAGAGAGCCATTGAAGTCTCCGTCTCCCTATCAAACTCCTGAGGAGACACTTTGCATATTAACCTTTTATATATATAGACTAGGGGCCCGGTGCACAAAAATTTGTGCACTGGGGCGGTGGGGGGGTGGTGTTTCCTCAGCTTGGCCTGTGCCCTCTCACAGTTTGGGACCCCTCTGGGGATGTCCACCTGCTGGTGTGCCTGGCCAGCCTGGGTGAGGGACCAATGTCTGTTTGCAGGCTGGTCAAGCTCCTCAGTGGAAACCCTCACCCCAGGGGGTGTGGCAAGCCTGGGTGAGGGTCTAAGGGCAGTTTTCAGGCTGGCCACAGCTCCCACTGACTCTCTGGGCCATCCGCCTGGGAAGCGATGGGGTGGCACTCGCCACCCCATAGGCTTCCCAGGAGGGGGCCTTGGGGTCCCCCGGCTGGTCCCCGCCTCCCCTTCTCTGGCTGGGAGGACAATATGGTGGGCTGTCCACCCCAACGACCTCCCAGGAGGGGGCCGCGGGGTCCTGTCGGCTGCTCCCCATCCCCCACCCAGGTTTCTCCGCTGGGAGGCGGATCGGGCAACGCTGGCCACCCCATTGGCCTCCCAGGAGGGGGCCGTCGGGTCTCACCAGCTGCTCCCCGCCCCCTGCCCAGGCTTCTCCACCTGGAAGGCGGATTGGGCGGTGCTGGCCACCCCATGGCCTCCTGGGCGGGGGCCTCAGGCTGCCGCCTGGTTTCCGCACACCCTCCCCCCGCAGGCTCCCGCTGGGGAAAGCATCCACAGGCCCAAGGCACCGGATGCCTTCCCAGGATGGCAGAGGAGGCCGCAGCCTCAGAGAAGCCACACACCAGGGCTATGGCCTCCGCCATCTTGGCTGGGCTAATTTGAATACAGCAGCTCTGATTGACTAGTGGGCGTGGCTTACCCATCCCGGAGAAACAGTTAATTTTAATATTACGCTTTTATTAGTTAAGATATCAAATAACACACTTAGTTACTTTGCAAAAATATAAAAGCAAGAAAAAGAAAATATTTCAAAAGAAAAGTTCAAATGGAAAAAGTTTTTCACATACAAAAATTACTCCATGGGAAAAAATTTTTATAACAAATACATTTTCCTAGATGAAAGAGGAATAAGTTAGATTATTAAATAAAAAACAAAATAATTATATGCATAAATATAAATGGTATAATGATATTGATAAACTTGGTAAATACAAGGAAAATATATTTAAAGAAATAATATAACACAAAGATGAAAAATATGTATACTTCATATCTAACTTTGTATGTATTACTATGTATGTACTGGTATCTCTAAATCCAATTATGAAAATAAAATTATGCTAAGATTGTGGATTCATTCATGTGCTAATTTCCTAGGAAAGTGTCAAAGAGAACTTCCTACACAGGTGTGGTTATAGGAGCAGGAATTCAGAGGCATAGTAGAGTCTATCAGTGTAAAATTCAGTGAGTATAAGGTGGTAATGTTGGCAAATTGTAGAATTCCATGCCATAAAAACATCACTGAATTGGTCTACATACAGCAACTTAAATAGGATTTTGAAAATTATTTGATGAAAGTTAAAAATATACATATAGTATAAGAACATTAAAGTCATAAATATTCATAAAACAATAAATGTATACATCTATTATTTTCAGAATACATGCTGATGTTCACATTTTTAATATTTCAGAGTGAGTGCAGTTGTGCAGAAGCAAATATTTGGAAGCAGTAGATAGAGATAGAAATAAAGCAGTGTTGAAAGAATTAAGTTATGCCTTACATGGATCTATAAGGCAATTGTGCTTTGACCTGAGTGGTTGATTAACTTAATGTTGTACACCTGGCATTCAAAGGAAAGATGAAAGAAAAGAGGTAAATATCTATAAGACGGATGTTATTCTATCTAATAAAGAGGGAATATGCTAATTGATCCTCATGCCATTGCAAAGATGGCAGTGCCCACAGCCAATAAGGAGGGAATATGTTAATTCACTGCCTGCCCTCAAAGGTGGCAGTGCCCACAGCCACAAGATGGTGGCATCTAGTCCCCTCAGCTCCACCATGGTGGCAGGCACATGGCAAGTCAGGCCTGTCCCCAGGTGGGCCCAGCTGCTCTGCACACATGCCTCTGGAGTCCCCCAGTCCCCTCAGCCCCCCAGCCACTCAGGGCTGCCCGAAGCACAGGCAAGACTTGGATGGCAGCTGCCCAGCTGCCCAGGGTCTCCCAAGGCTCAGGTAACCAGGACTGGCCAAGGCTTGCCCTGCAGGCCAGGTGGCAGCAGCAGAGGTGTGATGGGGTGTTGCCTTCCCCTGATCATCAGGTTGCCTCCCACCCCTGAGGGCTCCCACACTGTGAGAGAGGATAGGCCAGGCCTGAGGGATCCCTCACCAGTGCATGAATTTTCAAACACCGGGCCTCTAGTCCTTTTATTTTCAACTAGAGGCCTGATGCATGAAATTTGTGCAAGGGGCTCGGCCCTCACCCGGATGGTCATCCAGAATGTTGTCTGGACGGTCGTTCTGCTGTTAGGTTTAATTAGCATATTAGCTCTTTATTATATAGGATGATATAAGTTTGCATTTATTTCTGTTTAAGTAATTACTTATCCTTTGGATATTCAATAAACATAGAAGAACCTACTAGTCCTGTTTTTGTTCCCCATCATATGTACATACACACACATACACTTGCCACCAATAACTACATATAAAGTGTTTTTGGCAATTTTCCCCCTCATCACACAACATACACACATCGTCAATGGTTAGTTACTAATGAACTATAAATTTTGCATCTTAATTTGCTGTTATTTTAAAAGATGCTATACCACATGTAAGAATGCAGTAATAGAATATTTTGTCAAACATATTGACAGTTAATTTTGCGACTTAGAGATTATTTTGAAAAAAATCAATATTAAATTTACTAGAATCTATTTTTTCTCTTGATTATGTTTAACTTCAATGTTATCTAGTTCTTTTGTTGCTTTGGTAAATACTCAGTCATGAAATTAAGTATATGCTTTTAATAAAAGAATAATCGTTCAAAATGTCCCAAGTGATATAACCAGGCATGTTTCCAACTTTAGATCTTTGCACTTCCTGCTCTGTCTGCTTAGTACTCTTTTCATAATTTTCCACATGGACCCCTCTTAACATTTCTTCACATGTTTGCTTCAATGGTGCGTCATCAGGAAGGCATTCCCTGTTCACCTCATTAAAAATGAACTTGTCTCAGAACTCTGTTCCACTTACCTATTTACTTCTTTGTTTGATTGAATGTGCTTATTTATTACAGGGCAAGTTTCATGAATCCAATTTTTTAAAATCAATCTCCAAAACCTGCAAGTGTACCTAATATTATATGAGCTACATAAAAAGCCTTTGCTGAATGAATGTTAAAACTGCACTTTAACATAAACAAAAATAAATAATGAACAACATCTTGTTTAGAAATACATATGTATGTGATAAAAGGTTATTTGCTGCTTACTTAGTCCATTGTAAGAATTTTCTCATTTACTATACGGCCCTTAGTGTCTGAGTTTTTATAATATAAAGCAAAAGGAATATAATTTTATGACCACTTCAGATGGAATGCATCAATAACAGATAAAATGACTACACTGTATGTAATTCCCTTTTGAGAGAAATTGTCTTCTTGAGAGAGTTGATAGACTTGACCTTTGGCAGTCAGCAGCATACTGTTTCAAATAAATGAGTATGTATGACTAAGATGGTTGAGACTCTGTGATACTATTTCATTGCAAATATTCTACATTTTAAGGGAAACACAGAAGTTTAAGCTCTAACAATTGCGATTAGCATGATACCCTTAAAATTCGGAGTCACACAAGCAAGCTTCTTCAAAGTGTGGCTCTAACTAACTCCAACTTACTTTACATATCAATCCACACCCTTTCACATGGAGGAAATAAAAAATACGAAGCTGTTAAAGGCCAAGAAATGACATTATAGAAATGTTTGGGGAGTAATAAAAATAACTTGCAACATAATGCTGAGAAAGCTATAGCCTTTTAGAGTGTGTCCTCCGAAGTCCCTCCTCAGATGGTCTAATAAGCTTAAAAGTTGAAAACTTATAGGCAACATATCATCTCTTCTGCACCCAAGGAGACTCTCAGTTACTGGAGGAAATGTAGACTTTAAGTAGTCTGAGTGACTGCTTAAAATACTTAACACTTATGGATTCTTAAGCCTAATATATAGGACATTTTTATAATAATTTGTGTAAACTTCAGAATATATGTCACCTAGATTTTTTAAATGTGACTAATTGATGAAATAGTCTATTAAAAATTGCACAAGCAATAAACATTAAAAAATAATGTTCGTTTACTACCATTACATACTCATAAAGTCATGAAATTGGCATTTTAAATGGGAACAGTGGCATTTCTGCTAATATTCGGCACCAAAACCAATTTTGATAAAAAAGGTTAAGAGTGGAGAATGATATTCTGTGAGCTCTAGTGGAAAAACTAGTAGTTGCATACTTCCAAATCAATTGTATACTGGAACCCATGATATAATGTGATTTTTTTATATAATTTGTGTGGCATATATATTTTATTTTATTAATTAAAAATTATGATGGTTGTATTTCAATAATTAAAAATAAAGTATAGGATCTATCTCATCTATATGCCTGGTCTCTCAAGATATTTCTAATGTAGTAACTTCACACAGTTTAAAAAATGATCAAAAATTCTCGAATATTTTCTTTATTTTTAAATAAATATTAAGATAATATTTTAAATTTTTTTATTGAAGAGAAATAAACATGATCTTTTAAACTGTGTATTTTCTACTTCTGATTGAATAATTTCTACTAAAATTTTTCTTAATTTTGCAAGTGAAAGGATGTTTAAGGGTAAAATAGGTTTAAGGAATTTTAAGAATAAAGAGGGTCCATTGTGGGGGCGGGGGGTGGCGAGAAGGAGGCAGGGAAGCCATAGGTGAGGGATTGGGGCTGCCAAAAGGCATACATTCACAGAGGGGAAAATAAAAAAAAAAGGGTGCTGCAGGATAAGGAGAGAGGAAGACATCCATTCACAGAAAATAGGGAAAAGCCACAGAGTATGGGGAGAACAAAGAAAAAAACTTTCACAGAGGATAGAGAAATGCTGGCGAATAGGAGAAAGAGAAAAACAGATTTTCACAGGTGATAGAGACTTCTACCACTGGAGGGGGAGAGGCAGGGGGGAGCAGCCCCTGGTGGTGGGGCTTTGAAGCTGGTATTCTGCAAAAGGGTGACCAACTGAAGGCAGTATGAAGAGGAAAGAACTATAGCCTTTATAAGCCTTACCAAAAAGGAGCCTAGTGGGTTACCCCTTGGGATCCTCTCCCCACATGGGAGTCTGTATTTGCTTCCAATAAATTTCCACCCTTTTCATCTATCACCTTTTGTCTATGGCTTCATTCTTCAAATCTATCTGGACAAGAATCTGGGAAAGAAATCACCCTTGCATTCTGCTCAGGAAAAACAGCCCGACTCACAAGAATCTCACTAAAATATTTATTGACTTAATTATCTTATGTTGAAATATATCCATGTGTAAGTTGGATATATAGAATATCCATTCTCAAATGGACACACACATACACAAATAACATCCAAAGTTGGCAGAAGTCATTCTCATATTTCCCTTCCTCTGAGTAAGTCTATTTCAGTCTTTTCACCCAAGGTGAGGCTTTGAGGATGGTGCAATTCAACTTTACATTTATGATTATTTTAAACTAGGGGCCCGGTGCACGAAATTCGTGCAGAGGTAAATTGGGGTGAGGGTGCAGGTGGGGGAGGAGGAGGGCAAGCGGGGAGGTCCCTCAGCCGGACCTGGATTTCATCCAATTCGGGAGCGCTCAGGAGAAGTGCTACTGACGGCTTGGACCCACTGCACCTGGTTCTCTGCTCTCTGCCGGGCCTGTCTGCTCCACACTATGGAGATGGGCAAGCAGGTGCTGCTGGGCGATGCCTGCGGGGTCCTTGATGGCTCCAGCCCCCTCATCCCCTCCTTGGCAGCCATGGCCCCAGCCCAGCATAGGCCAGGGTAGCAGCTGGGGATTCCTGGGTGGGTCTGTCTGGCTACGGCCCCTGGTTCCCAGGTCCACAGCCCTGCTGGTCTAGGGCCCGCCAGCCCAGCAGCTGGGATTCCCTGGTGGGTCTAGGTGGCCACGCCACCTGGTTCCCAGGTCCCCAGCCCTGCTGGCCAGGGTCAGCCAGGGCAGCGGCTGGGATTCCCGGGTGGGTCTGAGTGGCTACCCGCCCCTCTTCCCAGGTCCACAGCCCTGCTGGCCCAGGGCCTACCAGGGCAGCGGCTGGGATTCTCGGGTGGGTCTGGGTGGCCATGCCTCCCCGGTTCCCAGGTCCCCTGGGGATGGTTCCCAGGTCTGCTGCCCTGCTGGCCCAGGGTTGGCCAGGGCAGTGGCTGGGATTCCCGGGTGGGTCTAGGTGGCCACGCCCCCCCACCCCCACCTCCCGTTCCCAGGTCCACTGCCCTGCTGGTCCAGGGTGGGCCAGGGCAGCGGCTGGGATTCCCGGGTGGGTCTGGGTGGCCACGCCCCCAGTTCCAAGGTCCGCGGCCCTCCTGCCTGAAATTGATTGTGGCTCGCTCCTCCCACCTCCCTACCCCATCCCTCCCTTTGTGGCCTGCAGGAAGGCAACAGATGGCGGAGATGGACACAAGGAGGCAAGCCTCCCTGTGTCCGCCATCGTCATGTTGGCTGGGCTAATTTGCATACCGCCGCTCTGATTGGCTGGTGGGCGTAGCTTACCCCATCCCAGAGTAACGGTTAATTTCAATATTACGCTTTTATTAGTTAAGATGGTCACTTAACCTGGTAGTAATGATGATTTTTACATGCCAGCCATGTCAAAGCGGACTGTGACGTTTCAGAAGCCATGTTCAGAAGCAGCTGGGAAACAAGCAGTAACTGAGCATATTTAAAAATCCACCCCCTCTATGAGCAGATTTCAGTGTCTGCTGTGTTTAATGTCCACTGGGTTGTGAAACGGCTGCTTCATTCACACAGATGTTAGTACCTCCAGGCTCTTCTGCAGCTTTGCAGCTCCTCATTTGCATATCTGCAGTAAGTTTGGTGTTCCTGAAGTGAGATGCAACTCTTTGTCACTATCCTTGGTTATAACAGAGCATGTTTGAGACAAAATACAAGCAACTATAATTTCAGCTCATTAAGGCTGAAGAAGAAAAACAATAAGAAACATAGTCATAGGTATTCAGCCACCAGTGCTTCACTTGTTGTTCTACTGTTTAAACCTGATGACTACAAATTACTCATGAAAATTAAGTTTAAACGTTTTTATACTTTATCTTTTTTTGCTCTGATTGTGTAAACAATATCAGATGATACTTTCAGAGTTAATTTTATTTTTTATATGCTTAGCATAGTTTTAATATAGATATTAAAATGTTGTGCAATTCCCAAGCAATTTAAAAATCTTTCATCAAATAAAATTTAAGGCTACATGGATTCTAGGTCAGAGGTGAAAAAGCCATAACATAGATAATTTTGTTTCACATTCGGGGACAAAGTTGCCGTTTCTGATGAGGTTGAGCATTCTGTTAACCTGACCCGCGTTGCCTGCCAGGCAGTTGGCATTCTTTAGTTAAATCGTCCGCCTTTCTTTACATAATCAGTTAGTTTACTCCCAAGCCTCTACTCTAGTAAACTAAGTATATCTTGACAGTGAGCTGCTCAATCCTGGCACTCATCAAGATATACTTGATTGTTTTCTCATCCAAAATACTAATAAAAGTGCTACTTTTGATTTTGGCTTTGTGCAAATATGATCAAAGTATACCCTAGAGACCACCTAGTACCCCTGTTGGTCTTCAATTTCCAGGAGCAGGTTTTGCCAAATTGTTTTTATTTCCTATTTAAAGTACAGTTTTTGTGAATGTTATTTAGATGTTCCTGATTTTGATATTATTATTTTAAATTACCCTTCCACATTTATATATAGTTTTCAATGGAAGTGATCTTTTATCACTTAGATAAGAGAACACAGAAAAAACATTGAGAACTTCATAGAAAAATAGAAAATGGTAATATTGTAAACATTAGGTTAAGTTGGTCATTTATGAGTCTATGTATTGAAAATATATATGCATATATATATATTGCAGAATAGAAGAATTATATTTTCTTCATTAAATTGCCAACTTGAGAAATATGTATATTAATTAATTTATTTATTATATAAATATCTAATATTTTAATGTATTTAAGTGTGGATTTCAAATCTATATATTTAAAATATACTCATATACTTAAAATACATATACTTAATGGATATAAATTAATAGTTTAGCATTAATATAAAGGTACACAAATGTATATATTTTAATTATCCATACACTTCAATTTAAAAAAAAGATGTACTTTAAAAATGCAAATAATTAAGAGCTGAGCTTCAAATGCATATTCTTAGAAAGATCTGATTTAATACAAAATTTTCCATTTATCATGGTGACACTAACAGTTTATATTTTGATACTAATTTTCCACCATTATCTTATGTAAAGGAGAGTATAAGGGTAAAATATATGTTTTCTCACTTTTCAGGTGACTATTCTATAAGTTGACTTTTAGTTTTTTGAAAAATTAAATTTTCATTTGCTCTGCATTCCTGAAACCAAGTTGTGGTAACCAGACCCCTAATTCCATTGACCTTAAGTCCTGTTTCATCCAATGCCATAGCTTGGGATTACTCCTGATAATTACAAAGCAGTTTAACAAAACTGTCGCCTGAGAGAGAAATTCCTAATAGTTATTTTTAGTTCAGACTAAAGGCCAAGTGCACAAAATTTGTGCACTCGGGGGTGGGGGGTGTCCTACACCCTCCAGGAGCTCTTGGGGGATGTCTGGCTGATGGCTTAGGCCCAATCCCCATGGGCCTAAGCCAGCAGTAGGACATCCTTAGCGCTACCGCGGAGGAAGGAGAGGCTCCCACCACTGCCGCTGCACTTGCCAACCATGAGCTGGGCTTCTGGCTGAGCAGCAACCCCCTGTGGGAACACACTGACCACCAGGGGGCAGCTTCTTAATTAAGCATCTGCCCCCTGGTGGTCAGTGTGCATCATAGTGACCGGTCATTCTTCTGTTCAGTCTATTTGCATATTAGCCTTTTATAATATAGGATTTCCATTGCATGTCATATGTACTGGCCAGCCAATCAATCAGACAGACATATGATTGGTCACTTATCCTTTTATATATATAGATGCTACTTGTTATTTTGCATCCCTAGAGCTACTTTCATTTCAGACTAGCTAGCTACAAAATTTGGGGACTTCATGATTATTCTTCAGCACAATAATTCACTAGAATGACTCACAGAACTCAGGAAAGACTATAACAAATGATTAGTATAGCAAAAACAGAAATAAATTAGAAGCAAAGGAAGAGACCCATAAGGTGAAGTCTGAAAGCCTCTGATGTCTTTTAAGATGCTTTACATACCCTACCATCAATGTGTGGGAATATGTACATTAACCTAAAAATAAAAGACCAAAGTGAGAGGAAACAAATGTTTATTTAAGATAAAAAAAGAAGCTATTCATAAAGCACTGATTCAGGCAGAAAACAAAACAGTGATCAGTTAGGAAGTGAAGGAAAGAGGTGGAGAATCTATACTAATAATAGAAGAATATGCAAATTGTCTGGGATGCCATCACAATGACAGTGATAACTGAACAGCAGGCTGTGTGGGGTGACCAGGTTGGTGAGGGGGGCAGTTGGGGGTGACCAGGCTGCCATGAGGTCTGTTAGGGGCAATCAGGCTGGTAAGCAGAGGTTGTTAGGGGCAATCAGGCAGGCAGGCAGGTGAGCAGTTAGGAACCAGCAGTCCTGGATTGTGAGAGGGATGTCCGACTCCCACAGAAGGGTCCTGGATTAGAGAGGGTGCAGGCTGGGCTGAGGGGCACACCCCCCCCATGCACAAATTTCATACACCAGGCCTTTAGCAATTATATGAGTAGAAGGAAGAAATTTTTACGGGAGTTAAGTTAAGGAAGGACTTTCTATAGGTGTAAATAAGCTAACATAGTGATGCCAGTACTAAAGAATGAGTTTATTTTTATTACCATAGTTATAATGTTTGCTTTTCTATTAGCTTTGCAAACAGTTGTTTGGAATGTAATTCTGTGTTGGGCCCAGTCCAAAAGTTGGTTTGCCCAGTTTCAACATTTTATTTTTTATTTTTATTTCTAAAATGTATTTTATTGATTTTTTTTACAGAGAGAAAGGGAGAGGGATAGAGAGTTAGAAACATCGATGAGAGAGAAACATCGATCAGCTGCCTTCTGCGCACTCCCCACTGGGGATGTGCCCGGAACTAAGGTACATGCCCTTGACCGGAATCAAACCCGGGACCCTTCACTCTGCAGGCCAACGCTCTATCCAAGAAGCCAAACTGGTTAGGGTGGTTTCAACATTTTAAAGGTTTGAGGCGTAAGTGTTTAAGGAAGTTCCACTGGGATCACAGCTCCAATTCCATTTTGAAGTGCTTCCTTTTATACTATTTATTACAGTAAGAAGCATTACTGATGCAAGAAGCTCACTGGACCTTCCACTTAAGAATTTTTATTAAAGCTTATTAAAATATGTATTATTGATTCTTTACCCATGTGGTTCCACTCAATCTCTAGTTCTCCTCCCCTCTGAAGAGGTCTCATGTGGAACAAGACCCAATCCTCAATTCACAAGTTTGGACTGCCTGGTGTGGCCAGCCCCATTCTGTGACATCTCAAGAGCATAACTATTGACATGATGAGTTACTTTGTTAGCATGAACTATTAGGTGTGATTAGAGGGGCCCAACACAAATAACAGAAATTCTCATCATTCGGAAATTCAAATGGTTTAGAGCTTATCTCCCAGGAGCTGTGACAATAGATAAACTTTTGAGGATGCCAAATTCCTTGTACAAAATGATGCACCAGGAATCAAATCAGAGCCTTATCTCTATTTTAACTTGACTCCTGTTAGCCACTGCTTTAGTTAACCACAAGTCAAGGTCCAAATCTCAAATTCTAGCCATGCCCAGCCTTTGAGTGGATGTGCTTCATTTACATTCATCAATCTATGGAAAGTCAAGCTTTTTTTTATAATTTAAATGATAAAGATAGATATTAGATAGATGACAGATTAAATTATAGGTAGATAGATAATCACTTTTATATCAGCTAAAAAAATAAAAGCAAATAGAAAATGTACTTGAAAGTCCATGTGACATTTATAATTATAATTTTTAAAAATATTCTCTAATTATTTAAAGTGCTACAACTTCCATCTTTGTTATTATTTCATAGTTTAAAAATCTATAAACTATTTAGAATTTTACATTTTGGTTATAATTGAATGATAAAAGTTGAGGGTGATCAGGCTGGTGGGGGTGGGGGGAGCAGTTGTGGGCAATTAGACCAGGAGGGGAGGGCAGATGGAGGTGATTGGGCCAGCAGGGGAGCACTTAGGCATCAATCAGACCTGCAGGGGAGCAGTTAGGTGGCAGTTAGGTTGGCAGGCAAGAGCAGTTAGGAGCCAATGGTCCCTGATTGTGAGAGGGATTTCCGACTGCCAGTTTAGGCTGGATCCTGCAGGGATCAGTTCTAAAGTGGCAGTTGGACATCCCCCAAGGGGTCCCACATTGGAGAGGGTAAAAGTTGGGCTGAGGGACACCCCCTTTCCCCCATGCAAAAATTTCATGCACCAGGCCTCTAGTTTGTATTTAAAATTGCTTTTAAAATTTTATTTAAAGTTTGAAAATTGCTTAGGTCCTGAGTCTTGTGGGTAATTTATTGTGTGAATCTTGACTATATCATTAGTAGACAATGGATAACATCTGAATAAATTTACAAATTATGAAACTCTGTACTCAAGGACCTTGAGCAATGCAGTTCCATGAAATGATGTATCCTTAGGAACTCTTTATTATAAAATATATGTATTTATATAAATATAAATATATGCAAATTAAAGAACTTTTAAGTAAGAAAAAAGTCAAGAAAAAATTTAAGGCTGGGAAATTTGAAATCTGAAGTATCTACTACCTACTTAGAGTCTGAAAGTGAAAGTTTAAGAGATATAGCCTTCTGAACTAAGTTGTATGGAAGGGAAACAGAGATAATCTAAATTAAATTGTCTGTAAATAATAGAATAGGCCTGGTGAAAACATCAGTGTTACTAGTTCTGTTTAAAAAAATAATATAGCCTAGAGATTATATATGAATATATATCTAATCTAATAAAAATAATATGCAAATTGATCTTCACTCTGTTACACCTAAGCCACGCTCACCACCAAGCCACACCCACCAGCCAATCAGAGTGACTGTATGCACATTAACCCAGTCAAGATGGCCACTGGCAGCTACTGAGCTGGAACAAGCAGGAGGCTTGCCCTGGTGATGCAGGAAGCTAAGGTTCCTGTCTGCCTAGGCAGGCTGTGGCAACAAAGTTTCCACAACAAAGTTTCAATTATAGAAGATAAATAAACCCCAGAGACCTGTTTCCAGACTTGGGCTCAAGGAAGCTCTGGGAGCCTGGGTTGTCAGGGGCAACCTGACCTGGGCTCTGGTTAAAGCAACAAAGTTTCAACTTTAGAAGTTAAATAAATTCCAGCCAGCCTCACTGCAAACAGCCATCAGCCCCTCACCCAGGCTGGCCAGGCACGACAGCAGGTGGACATCCACTGAGGGGTCCCAGATTGTGAGAGGGCACAGGCCGGGCTAAGGGACCCCTGAGTTCACTGGGCTCCCAGTAAATATATAAATTCCAATTTAGAAATTGAGAATTAGTCACACACACTTAAATATACAATTATCAAACCTAAAAGTATGTGTCAAATAGAATTTCAACTGGGGATTTCTGGGCACCAAATGTATTATCCAGTTAATTGGGCAATGAACTAAAAGGATTGCCAAGTTATATCAGGCAATTTCATAGTACTCAAAGGGCAATTTAAAATTTTAGTGTTTACGCAGATAGTAACTTAGGCTTTTATATATATGCTAGGGGCCCAGTGCACAAAAATTTGTGCACTCGGAGGGTCCCTCAGCCTGGCCTGTGCCTTCTCGTAGTCTGGGACCCCCAGGGGGATGTCCACCTGCTGGCGTGCCTGGCCAGCCTGGGTGAGTGGCTGATGGTTGTTTGCAGGCTGGCCAAGCCCCCCAGTGGAAACCCTCACACCATTGGGGTGTGGCTAGCCTGGGTGAGGGGAAGGCTGCTTTTAGTCTGGCCACATCCCCTTCAGGGGGTGGGGTCCTGCTGGGGTATCTGGCTAGCCTGGGTGAGTGGCTGATGGCTGTTTGCAGTGAGGCTGGCTGGAATTTATTTAACTTCTAAAGTTGAAACTTTGTTGCTTTAACCAGAGCCCAGGTCGGGTTGCCCCTGACAACCAAGACTCCCAGTGTTTCCTTGAGCCCAAGTCTGGAAGCAGGTCTCTAGGGTTTATTTATCTTCTATAATTGAAACTGTGTTGCCTTGAGCAGAGGCCACAGCCTGCCTAGGCAGACAGTAACCTTAGCTTCCTGCATCACCAGGGCAAGCTTCCTGCTTGTTCCAGCTCCGTGGCTGCCAGTGGCCATCTTGGCTGCGTTAATGTTCATATAGTCACTCTGATTGGCTGGTGGGTGTGGCTTGGCTGATGGGCGTGGCTTAGGTGTAACTGAGTGAAGGTCAACTTGCATATTATTCTTCTATTAGATTAGATATATATTCATCTATAATCTCTAGGCTATATTATTTCTTTAAACAAAACTAGTAACACTGATGGCTCCACCAGGCCTATTCTATTGTTTACAGCCAATTTAATTTAGACTCTCTCTGTTTCCCTTCCATACAACTCAGTTCAAAAGGCTATAGCTCTTAAACTTTCACTTTCAGACTCTAAGTAGGTAGTAGATACTTCAGATTTCAAATTTCCCAGCCTTAAATTAATTTTTTTCTTGACTTTTTTCCTACTTAAAAGTTCTTTAATTTGCATATATTTATATTAAAATATATGTGGTAGGATGTATTACTATTAGTCTATTCCAATTCACTTTCCTACAGTGCCTGTCTTCAATAGTATTTCCCCATTTCATTAATGTTAGAGTTGAATTTGCTCAGTGAAATATGAGAGAAAATGGCATAGATCACTTTGGAACAGAAGCTTTAAGAGCCAGCATGCCCTCTGCCAATTTCCTCCTGCCAGGACTATGAGCAGAGTTCCAGATAAAGGCTGTTCCATCAGCTGGGACCCAAAGTTAAGATGACAAGGGACAGCTGCAGCTGAGCTATAGCAGATATGTAACATGAATGAAAATGTGACTTCTTTTGTGATAAGCTACAAAAATCCTGCCATTGTTTGTTCCTGCAGCATAATCTAGCGGATTCTGAGAGACACAATTTGACTTGTGATTTTGTTTGTGATCTGGTTCTTTGTCTCTCCAACCTCTATAGTATATTATCACTAATTCTTTCCACATCATTAATCAATAGTATGCTACTCAAATATTCTAAAAATACTACAGTCAGTAAAATCATTTTAAAAGATAAGTTTAATCTTTTTGTAAGTCTAAAAAAATCAATTCAAAAACTTCCCATTGTTCTGAGGGTAGAGTATTTCTCATGCTCTAACCCTCACTTAGCTGTAGTTGCCACCTGATCATTCAGCCAGGTTCCTCTGCTCCAGCAAGGGCCCTCTTGCTTCCTTGGTTACTCCAGCCATGCTACTTTCAGCAGCAGTAACATTGTCCAACATCTGCCTAGCATCAACATCCCACTTTCATTTGGCATTCCACTACTCTACTTTCAGAATTTGACTGAGTAATCCCTCTCAGAGAAGCACTCCAACTTCCTGAGAAGAATAAAAAAATCTTTATCACTTCTGAAGTCTCAAAACTGGATAACAGAATTGACAGTCTATGAGCTGCACCTCGGTACTCAAATTGGAAATAAAGACTGCTATTTTTATTTCTTATTAGTGTTGTGTGTGTGTGTTTATTAGGTCACAATTGTGTGTGACATATTGTGTACAATGATTTGCATATCCTGACTCAGATCCTTAAAAAGTATATGAGGCATTTTCTCATTATCATAGACAACCTTATACTCATGGGTTTCAAAGATGTGGGTATTTGCCAAATGTCAATTAGCATTCAGGGCTAGAATTCACATTTCTCTTTTGTCCACATTTTCTTTCCAGTATGAGATTTGTTCAAAGAAACCAAACAGCTTGTTTTATGGATAAAATTGGTTTATTTTTCTCAATGAAAGCCAGAACAAAAATTTGAAATTTGTAATTATTCTGTAACTTGCTGATTACTTCAATGTTAACAATTAAATACTGTTTTTCTTCTTTTTCCCCTCCTTGAATCTTTTATCTCTGCTTTGAATCTGTGTGATATTTTATGTCAGTTCTGGTAGTAATTCAAATCAGCTACATTCCTTAGTTTAGAAAATGTCATTAGACTGGCTGGCCTCAAGTTCCTAAGTGAGCCTGTTTCTTAGTAGATCCCTGTGCTGCCTTGGCAAGTGTTCTATTGAGAATACATCTCATCCCAAATTCCCACAGTCTGCAGATGTATCATGTTTCATGTGGGATAGCAGTGCTATTAAAATGAACTAGGAGATTAAAAGAGACAGATCTGTGATATCTTGCTTAGAATTCAATCTTGACATTTTAATGCTTATTTTTACACTAATTAAAAATAAAAATAGACACTTCTTGAAAGAGGACATACAAAAGGCCAAGAGACATATGAAAACATGCTCAAAGTTACTAATCATCTGAGAGATGCAAATCAAAATGACAATGAGGTACCACCTCACACCTCTCAGAATGGCTATCATCTACAAGTCAACAAACAAGTGCTGGCGAGGATGCAGAGAAAAAAGAACCCTCCCGCACAGCTGTTGGGAATGCAGACTGGTGCAGCCACTGTGGAAGACAGTATGGAGTTTCTTCAAAAAAATTAAAATACGAACTCCCATTTGACCCAGTGATCCCATTTCTATGAATGTATCCCAAGAAATCAGAAGCATCAGTAAGAAAGGATGTATGTACCTCTATGTACATGGCAGCACAATTTACAATAGCTAAAACTTACAGCAGCCTACATGTCCATCAGCAGATGAGTGGATTAAAAAACAGTGGTACATGTACATAATGGAATATTACACTGCTGTAAAAAAGAAGAAACTCTTACCATTTGCAACAGCATGGATGGACCTGGAGAGCATTATGCTAAGTGAGATAAGCAAGTAGGAGAAAGATAAATATCACATGATCTCACTCATTCATGGAATATAATGAACAACATAAACTGAAGTACAAAAATAGAGCCAGAGTCATAGAAGCATCAAACAGACCATCCAAACTTAGAGGGAAGGCAGGGGATGGGGTATGTGTAAGAGATCAACCAAAGGACTTGTATGCATGCATATGAGCATAACATATGGACAGAGACAGTAGGGAGGTGAGAGCATGTGCTGGGGGTGGGAATGGCTGGAGGAAAGTCAATGGGGGAAAAGAATACTTATGTAATACTTTAAACAATAAATAAATTTTAAAAATTTTAAAAATTTAAATTTAAATTTAAAAAATCTAAGTGCCAGAAAAAATAATTCAAACTGATAAATTCAAACTGATAAAATAATTCAACTGATAATTCAGTTATCCTTAAACCCTAAACTCTAACCATAACCCCAAACCCAAGCCCTAAATCTAACCCTAACTCCAACCCTAACCTTAACTCTAAACCCTAACCCTGACCCTAATTCTAACCCCTAACCCTAACCCTAACCCCTAATCAACTAATATAAAAGTGTTTCACACTGACTTAACTAGCTAGCTGTATCTTTATAAATCTTATTGATAATTCAAATAATATCAATTATAGAAGATAAACCCCAGAAACCTGCTTCCAGCCAGCCTTGTTGGGACATTGGGTCAATGGGAGCTGTGGGCAGCCTGAAAACCTGAAAATAGCCATCAGTCCATCACCCATGCTGACCACACTCCAATGGGGGAGGGATGCCACTGGGGGGCTTGGCCAGCTTGCAACCAGCCATCAGCCCCTCACCCAGGCTGGCCAGGTACCCCAGTAGGGACCCAAAACCTGAAGGGACTGTGGGCAGCCTGAAAGCCTTAAAATGGCCCTCAAGCCTGCACCCAGGCTGGCCACACCCCAGTGGGGTGAGGGATCCCACTGGGGGCTTGGCCAGCCTGCAAACAGCCATCAGCCCCTCACCCAGGCTGGCTAGGCATGCCAGCAGGTGGACATCCCCAGAGGGGTCCCAGACTGTGAGAGGGCACAGGTCGGGTTGAGGGACCTCCCGAGTGCACAAAAATTTGTGCACTGGGCCCTTAGTATTTTAAATAAGAAAATATATTATTAATCCCTTAGGAATGGGTTTTTTTAAATATATTTTTATTTATGTCACAGAAGAAGAGGGAGAGGGAGGGAGGGAAAGAGGGAGAGAGAGAAAGAAACATCAATGATGAGAGAGAATCATTGATCAGTTGCCTCCTGCACACCTCCTACTGGGGACCAAGCCCGAAACCCTGGTATGTGCCCTTGTCCAGAATCGAACCTGGGACCTTTCAGTTCACAGGCTGACGCTCTATCCACCAAGCCAAACCCGCTAGGGCAGGAAATTTTTTTAAAAAATGCTATAAAACGCTTGAATGGTGAGGGGTCTGAGGGGTTTAGATTGAAACTATTTGTGTAAACCTGGAGGCAAGAGACTGAGAAGGTAAAGAATGGAGAGAGAATTGAGTGGAGAGCAGTATTGAGTAGGGTGGTATTTCACTGGCACATTTTGCCTTTTTGGCTTCTGGGCAGAACAAACATCTATTGTTCTAGAATGAATAAACAGAGGCAGCTGCGGAAACTGGTTTCCTGAGATGGGACAGAGGGCTATGGGCAGGGTACTGACATAGTCTCCTGCATGCTGAGTGCTGCCTTTAGAATGTGTCTCTATTAGAAGTGCCCCTCTATACTAAAAAAAGAACCTGAAAGATGGAAACGTTCATCAGAATCCAAATTCTGTTTTCTATTGATGACCATAATGGGCTTTGATGTCCTAATTTGTGGGTAGTGTGTTTCTCAGGTACTATTCGTCTCAGAGATACTCAGAGTGGAATACAAACAGGATTCATCTACCCTCAGCTGCATCGTGAGAATTCAGCTCCTTTGACAGCTCTGCCAAGTCACTCTCTGATCATCTATGTTATGTTTCAGGACTTGGCATATTTGCCAGCTCTTTTCAGGAGGGCGGTATCTCGTGTTATAATCCAAACTAACAGTGGCAAATTTAACACCAATGGCCACTGAAAAACTAATGACACTGCAGATACCCTTGTCCCTCTGAATGACCTTTGTAGTCAGTCATTAAAGGCCCACGTTAAAGTTGCAACCATGTGCCTTATATTGTGGTTGGCTTAAATAATAAGAATCTGTGATTCTCAACATCTCAACCCACATTTTTTAAAACTCTTCCTGCAGGCCTCCTGCCTTATATAAGTAGTTGGGGACGACGAGGTCAGAAGTAGTGTAAGTAAGTTATAATGTTTTATTAAGTGTCTGTTAACCATTCTTCCTTTTCTTGAAAGGTGTGTGTGATACTAAAATTCTATCAGTCTCTGTTTCTGTTCCTGCTTGCACTGTGCCATGAAGTGTGTGCTGGCTTTGTGAAACTTTGCACTTACTGTGCCTTAGCTGGGAAGCAAAACTATCTATGAATATCAGGCTGAACACACCTGAACAGCAAGATAGTGAATTAAACTTCTTCATTAGTCTCTGGTATAAAGGTATTCTATGCTTTTCAAATGTCAAAACCAAAATGATGTGTGGGTCAGTTTAATGACTATTCCGAAAGGACAAACTGGAAAATGTTCTCTGTGAGTTTGCTGCTGACAGTTTATCATGATGAAAACAGAATGTCTTCTGTTCATGAATTTTAAACATGGATAAACAGTGTGTCCTTATGTTCTCCTTTAACTAAGAGGGAGTTGCTGACCTCCCACATTTCATATCCATCATAAGAGGAAACCCCATTAGCAAAGTTCACATCGGAATTTGTACTTGTCAGTGGAAGTTTGTCACAAATGATTCCCTGTCCTCCCAGTGAGACTGTGAAGGAGTCATTATGGAAAGATGTGTTGAATATACTTATAGCAACAGTGCAATGTTATGATAAACTCGCTAGCATTACCTCTACTTCAGGAATTTTTATGTCATCTATGATATAGGACGTACTGATACAGATTCTCATTAAAATCTTAACAGTATCTCGATCCTCGACAATTTATGTATTCCTCCTTATGTGCAAGAGGGCACCACACAGGTATTTTTTGTTTCTGATAAAGCGTATGAATTATTCTGTATATTTATTTTCCCCATACTTTCCCTGATGTCTTGACCATGCTTATCTGAATGGGAGATCACAGGTACAGCTGTTCTGACACAGTGAGAGCGACTTCCAAAGGAAACTGGAGTCTTGGAGGGTCAGACACTAGCTCATTTAATTGGATCTTGTACAAAACCAGGCGCAGTGCGCAGTATAATGCTTTCTGCTGGATTTTGATTGGCTGTGCTTGGCTAGCTCTTTACATTACTTCACTCACACTCATTTTAAAGACCAGATGGAATTTTTTCGTGGCAGTGCCACAGCCTTTTGGGGCCAGAAGTCATCAGGCCCAGCCACTATTTCTCTTGCTCACTCACCTACACAATCACCACCTTTCCCCTGCTGCCTCACAGGAATTATTGAAATATTTCTCCCTATTGCCAGCTAGATCAGTCTCTGGGACTTCCTTATATTTTTATACAAAATATAATTTAAAAAATAAATGCACTATTTTTTAGAATACAAAAATAAAACTGGAAGTCGCCTCGAGTTTACTTAGCCTTTCTTGCCTTCAGTGTAAAACACAACGGAGTCCTCCCCAAGATTGAGAATCTTATTCCTAATGACCTTGAGAAAAGAAGATTCCATAACTTCTCAAAATTCTATCTGCTATTTATCAAGCTGCAATATTGGCTTTTTTAACCTGTGTCTGAAGATTAGGCTTATCTTATCTTATTTTTTCTCTCATTCAGTGCAGATGGGAAAATATTTCTGTGTCTGGGATTTTCTTTATCAAACTGGTGTGATTTATTAAGGTTTAGGTGGCTTTTAGATAGCTAATATTTAGCCTCTTTTTTCTTTTTTCTTTTTTTCTCATTCAGTTATGGTTCTATTCTTATGACAACTGAAATAACCACTAGAAAATGAAGTCATTATATTTAATATAATGAAGCTAAATAAAAATTATGTTTCTGAAGTTAAGATCACATGAAAATTTAAATGATCTAAAATGTTGATATTGATTGATACTTATTTTTTTCTATATTTGATGTACATATTTTCTTATAATTTCTTTAAAGTAAGAGATATTAGGAAAAGTCTTTTTTTTCTTAGAAAAGCAATACATTATTATTTTAATACATAAATCAATAATTTTATTTCAATGTATAGTTCAAATATAACACATAAAATGTCCATAAGGATACTTGACATTAATAGTGATTTGGAAACAGAAGTTAGGAGCTGAGAAAGAGCTCTTGTCTAGAAATGAAGATTTGATACCTTTAACACAGATGTAAAAAAGCAGATCTGTGGACTTAGATGAGTTTGATATTCCCTGTGGTGGTCAATGTATAATCATAGTCTGATAGCATTGATGATGAAACATTCTAGGGTTATCTTTTGATTAATCTCTCTCTCTCTCTCTCTCTCTCTCTCTCTCTCTCTCTCTCTCTCTCTCGGTTAACCTTCCAGCCATCAAGGACATTGCGTAAGCTAGACCAATTTTTCTCTCTGGTGATTCAGTTTACACGAAGCAGGCCATTTTTCATTTTGTATATAGAATAAATCCCTTGTTCTTTTTTTCTTCTTTGCTTCAGAAAAGCTCTCCCTTGATAAACACCTCTGGGTTTTATTACCATGAATTATGCAATAAAACATTTGCTATTTGCTCACTTAAATTCTGATTTAATATTCTGCTTTTCAATTTGTTCTTACCCAGAACTAAAATTGCTTATGTTTTTCTTGAACTCTGATAAGAAAGATAATATTTGCTTACTAATGTAGTAGGCTTTCCTTTATGTATATATTTTCTCCAAGTGGATTTTCAAAGTGTAAAACATCTTACATTTTGCAGGTTGTGAGGATATCAAAGAGAGCATATAATTAACAAAATAATTTGATAAACTACGTTAGAAGGTACAAGAATGCAACTAGGAAGCTGTATAATTTATATTAATTGCACAGGTTTAGGAGTTATAGTAGTCTGAACTCAAATGCCACCCTGAAGCCATTGTGAGTTTATATCCATTTCCTAACTTCTAAACCTCATTTTATTCACCTAACAGATGAAAATGTCATGCCTCATTGATTAGCTGGGACATTTACAAGAAATATGTTCTCCATAATATGGTGGGTGTTCAATAAGTGTGCATTGCCTTTCTATTGCTGTTTCTGTATTCAAATTCTAGGCCTCTTTCTCATCTTTAACTCTTCTCATACAGGAGACTCTCATCAAAGGTAACAATATAAATAAAATTTTCATATCTATATGTGTGTGTGGTGTGTATTTGTTTGGAAAAGTTATAAAATAGAATTTTATACATGAGGTTATATTACCTATATATAAAGAGAATTTAATAAGCTCAATAAAGTATGATATTATGATCTTTAGAATATATTTATAATCTACCCACAATTGATTTATTCATAAATTGTTAAATTATGTTAATCAGAAATCATTATACTAATCATAATCCATTCTTTACATATAATTATCTGATACTAAATCAAATCTATTAAATAATTCCTCTTTCAAAATATGTTTAATGGCTAAATTTAACTATAATAAAAAGTTTTACGTAAATAAACTTTATGATGTTTTTACCAAAAGTCACCTCTTAAGTGATGTAAGAAAATGGTAACATGGGTCTGGAGTATTAATGTGGCAAGAAACCTACCAAATATGCATATCTCTATAATGAATGCTATTTGAATTTTTTGGTACAAATAAGACAGAGGAAGACCTGATTAAAATCTCTGCTAAGTTAAATTATTTTCCTAGAATTGGAGACACAGATGTCCACCAGCATACCAAGAGGCAACACTGCACTGCTGACCCTGTCTCTGTGATAATTAGGACTCTGACACAGATACGATATTCTCTTCTTTACTTACACTCTAGAGTGTGATTAATATTACTATTATTTACAGGACAAAACCCTGCATATTTGCTTCTCTTGCATTGCATAGTTCTTTTAGTTATTATTGTTGTTTTTAAACACTTAGTATTTCCTTAACCCCATCTTTATTCATCTAACTTCATTCTTATCTTTTTGCCTATTGCATAAGTTTGCACTGTGTTCACTCTTTCCTCAGTACTGTAAGGCATATGTTAGTCTTCCTGATTGGTTTTTCTACCTGACAAATTAATTAAGAGTCTCATCCACTCACTCCATCATTCAGCCTAACAAATCCTAGTATATACAAATGAGTTAATGGCATGATTGACTAAAGGCAGCAAAACTTGCCTTTTCTGTTATGCATGATTCAGATCCATCTAAATTACAAGAAGTAATAATAAATATGGATATTACTATTGAGTGTGTACAAGTACCTGAGGTAACACCACAGCAAATTGGCATGATTTGAAATTTTGAACTTAGGTATATGTTTGACTGCAGTGATAGCAGCTTAAAGGAAAAGTAAATATGATTTTGTGGCTGTGTATGTAAATAATCTTCTTAAAACATTCCTTAAGTATAACCTTCAAATAAAATGCTAAGATATTCTGCTTTGTTATAGACAAAAAGAAACAGGTGTATATTCAATTTCCAAGTTACTTCACATGAAGTAGGTGAGACAGGATGTGAAATGTGAGGAACACCAGATCTCCTCCAGCTTGTTAATATTTCTCTTTTGAATTTCTATATTACATAAATGTACTTTTTAAACTTGAGGCATTGCAGATCCATATGAAATGCAAATTTATTATCTGAGAGAATATATAATTAATAAACATTATTTCTTGGACTATATGTAATAAAGAAAATAATATGTCAGCTCTGCTTTCTGATGTAAAAATAAGAAAACAAACACACACAAAAAAACCCCAAAAAACAAAACAAACAAACAAACAAACAAAAACACTCAGGAGAACCAAGATGGTGGTATAGGGTATTTACCTGTATGAGCTGCCTCCCACAACCACATTGAAACTACAACTAAAGGCAAAGCATCCAGAACCAAGGGAAAGCTGACTGAGTGGAAGTTCTACTGCTAGGAGGAAAGAAAGGAGGTGCATTGAGACTGGGTAGAAGGTGCGGAGGTGACAAGAACAGAGGTTCGGAGGTGTGCGAAATGGAGGTGGCACCTGGGTGTGCGGTTTTTTTCCATCAGAAGGGAGATACTAGCTCCCTGACTGCACTGAACTGCTTTCCAGGGAGAGGCTGGGCTGTCTGGCATCGGGTTGGAAAGCGAGGGTGGCTTTCTCACAGAGCTGCACACAGCAACACAACGATCACTGTTACTGAGGACTAAGGGAGATGGAGACTCGGAGACAGGGAGACAGCTGAGGCCAGCCATTGCTGTTTGCTCTGCCCTGGTGATTCTCTGAGACCCCAACTTACCCAATTTACAACCTCACCCAAGCTGTGAGCAGTGGCGCAAATTTATCACCTGTCCACCTGCAGCCTAACCTAACAAACTGCAGCTGGGTCAGAGAGCTCCAAAAGTTCCAAACCCCAAATAAAGAGGAAAAGTCTGTAGATCTCTCTGTAGATCCTGCGGGATGGACTCACATAGCAACTGACTTTGCACCTCCTTGGAGATCCAGGAGCCAGTGTACCCAGTGGTCAGATACCAGATTTCAACTCCTCACATCCATAAGGGACACACTCAAAAGGCAGACTCAGTGGGCACCAAAGCCCCACTGAAGCAAGTCCTACCCCATAAGGGTGTCTCCTACACAGCAGTTCTTCCACTATAGACACAGAGGGTCCTCCCAGTCAATTGGCCTGGAGGTCATTTCCTCCCAGTGATACCAACTGCAATCAAGACTTAACTACAACAAGACTTTGCACCCAGCCCAGTACATCAACAGTGTCCACCTCAGGCGATTGGAGAGGTTGAGCCACTGGGCCCAATAGGACACCTACCACAAAAAGCCACTCTATCAACACAGGGAAGCAGCCAAAATGTGGACCCAAAGAAACAGGCCACAAATGAAAGAAAACTACTGGATATAAAGTTCAAAACCACAGTTATAAGGCTACTCAAGAATCTTCTAAGAACCTCTGAGGAACTTAGTTAGACTTTCAAGGATCTTAATGAGAATATTGAAAAAATGAAAAAAGACCAGTCAGAAATTAAGCATACACTGACTGAAATAAAGAATAATATACAGAGATCCAACAGCAGACTAGAGGATCAAAAGAATCAAGTCAAAGATTTGAAATACGAGGAAGCAAAAAACACCCAACTGGAAAAGAAAAAAGAAAAAAGAATCCAAAAATATGAAGATAGTTTAAGGAGCCTCTGGGACAATTTCAAATGTTCCAACATCTGAATTATAGGGGTACCAGAAGAAGATAGAGAGCAAGATATTAAAAGCTTATTAGAAGAAATAATGACAAAAAAATTCCCCCATCTGATGAAAGAAATAGACTTACAAGTCCAAGAAGTGAAGAGAATCCCAATAAGAGGAATCCAAAGAGGACCACACCAAGACACATCATAATTAAAATGTCAAGGGCAAAAGACAAAGAGAGAATCTTAAAAGCAGCAAGAGAAAAACAGTTAGTTACCTACAAAGGAGTACCCATACAACTCTCAGCTGATTTCTCAACAGAAACCATGCAGGCCAGAAGGGAGTGGCAAGAAATATTCAAAGTGATGAGTAGCAAGAACCTACAACCGAGACTATTCTACCCAGCAAAGCTATCATGTAGAATTGATGGTCAGATAAGGAGCTTCACAGACAAGAAAAAGCTAAAGGAGTTCATCATCACCAAACCAGGACTATTTGAAACTAGGGGCTCGGTGCACAAAAATTTGTGCACTTAGAGGGGGTCCCTCAGCCCAGCCTGTATCCTCTCACAGTCTGGGACACCTCAGGGGATGTCCACCTGCTGGCATGCCTGTCCAGCCTGGGTGAGGGGCTGATGGCCATTTTTAAGCTGCCCACAGCCCCTTCAGGGTTCAGGTCCCTACTGGGGTGCTTGGCCAGCCTGGGTGAGGGGCTGAGGGCCGTTTTCAGACTACCCACAGCTCCCATTGACCCAATGTCCCAGCGAGACTGGCTGGAATCAGTTTTCTGGGGATTATTTATCTTCTATAATTGAAACGTTGCCTTGAGCAGAGGCCCAGCCGGCTTAGGCCGGCAGTTTCCTCCATCGCTGGTGCAATGGAAGCCTCCTGTTTGCTCTAGCTCTGTGGCTGCCAGCTGCCATCTTGGCTGGGTTAATTTGCATACAAATGCTCTGATTGGCTGGTGGGCGTGGCTTAGGTATAATGGAGTGAGGGTCAATTTGCATATTACTCTTTTATTAGATTAGATGCTGAAGGGTATTCTTTAAGAAGAAGAAGAAAAAGGTAAAGATAAAAATTATGAACAACAAAGTGACAACAAATACATATCTATCAAAAAGTGAATCTAAAAATTAAGTCAATAAAAAACCTGATGAACAGAAAAAAAACAGCCAAAACTGGATATCTACAATTTTACATTTTGAGAACTAGAAAGAGTAGAAGAAACAGAACATTTTGAAATATTTGGATATTCTTAAGGCATGTGTTGTATCTCAGAACAAATAGGGAATCAGACCAAAACCTAAATAATAATAATAATAATAATAATAATAATAATAATAATAATGGTTTAATCATTGGATATTGTTTTTTACTTTGTGCTTTAGGAGGAACAAATCTTAATTTAATTCTCACAAATTCCTTGGGTAATAAGTTTATCATTAACACCAATTTTACAGATGGTAAAATATAATAAAACCCAGTCTCATAAAGTCAAAAATAATGTGCTAAAAGAGTTTAGTTGGAGTCTTAGTGATAATGGGAAGCATTGGGGGCTTCAAAATGGAGTGGCGTCTTCTTACTATTTTATGTCACAGCATAAGATGAGAGCTTGATTTGATTGGATTTGAGAGAATGGAGGAAAGATATTCAGAGAGAGTAAGGGAACAAAGCAAAGCAATTTATAGAAATGTTAGTAGATACATAGGGAAACAAGGACAAATAGGCTTTAAAAAGTAGTGGACATATATAACAGAATGTTTTTGTGTTGTTGGGGAAAATATAGAAGTTGCTAAGAATTTCTTGAGGCATGGCTTTCAATTAGCAAGAACAGATAGGTTTTCTTGTGAACAAGAGATTGTCTTTTGCTAATACCACAAAAGTGAAAGTTAAGCCTCATTGATAGAAAAGGCAGATATGGGATGTGGTGATAAATGTTGTGGAAGTTCTCATCAGAGTGTTTTAATTTTCTCAGGAAAATTGAAAGTGAGAATGGGAGGGAGGTTTGAAAGCTTAAAAATTGCAGAGAAATTTCTTTATGTTCTCCTAACTTTAGGAGATCGTGAGTTTAAAATTAGACTAGTCAACATAATTCTGTATTTTTCTCCAGCCATGTTCATGGTGAAGGTTTAGGAGTGGAGTTGGCTGAAATTTGTGCTGAACCAGTGTTGGTAACTGACCTAGAAAATATGATACATGGAAAAGGCTCAGGAAAGCTGAAAGTATTTTACTGAAATAGGGATTTAATCTGCTTACAAAAGGAGCTAAGGACATGATATAGCTGAACGGAAATGAAAAGTTAACAGGATCAAGAGATTATAACTCCTGGTATAGTGAAAATATCACTGCAGTTAGATTGCCTCTTATTTAATTGAACTCAGCTTGAACAAAGGAATGTGACATATGTTTGGCAAAAAAATAAATGTTAAATAGATATATAAATGAATGTTCATCATTTAACTAAATAAAAATTATTTTACATTATTTTTCCAATTTAGAAATTATTTAACAATTATTTATAAAGAAAAATTATATCTTTACTATAAGCCTTTGTTTATTAGATCAATAACTGCTATTATATAATACAAATATTTAAAAAACCCTAAGATTAACTACATAAATAATAGCCATTCTTAGACTATGATATATCAGGCAATTAGTTTTTGGGATAAAGATGTGATAGAATTTACTGTACCTAATAGGAAGATCTTGCCTAGTTCTGAGTGGTGTGGATAAAACATATGGCAGGTGAAAAACTCCCTCTCAAATTTGCATGCCCATGGTCATTTATAGATGCCTTTTATTTGTGCTGTCTGTTAAAATTTATGAAGTACTTCCGTATTCGCTTCTCATAAAGTCTCTATATATTAAGCAGCACAGACATATAACCCTGTCTTATAAGTTAGCCTTTAGATTCAGAGAGACAAAATTACTGCCCAAGATCACAGAAATAAAAATATAGAAAATTTAAATCTAGTGTTTGAAAATTTAGTTTGCTGTAAGAATAATGTCTCTTCAGCAACATTTGTGAGTAAATCAGTTAAATCATTAGTTTTCCACCACAAAATTAATGTTCCGTGTTTTTCAATACTGTACCCACACAGACACACAGACACACACAATATTTTGGATGAATACTTGTTAGAATAAATCATGGAATTTGAAAATTCTCCTGGACATTAACCAATACATTACCATTATATTTTTTCCCAAGTAGGAAAAATGTGTTTTTGAACTTATACACTGTTTTCTATCATAAGAATCTAAATAATGGTAGAGGTAATAACTATGGTAGAAAGCAAAGAGAATTGGCCTATCCACACTTATACACATGAAAATCTACACACCATTAGTGGTTTTCAAGAAATGGTGCAAATGACTACAATCAATAAGCATCATTGTATTAGTTGCATTATATTGGTTGTTACTAAAAAAGACACATCCAATCTAACTCAAGCAGTGCAGATTTTAAAAATATGTGTGGTGATAATGACCATGAACTCTCATGTAAAGAACAGTAATAGCAAAAAAGCTTAGCTTATAGAGACCGTGATAGACTTTTGGGAATGGAAATATTTATTATTTCCATTTTAATATTATTTTATATTATATCATTTATTTGGGATTAGTAATTTAAAATCTTTGTCATTATTGAGATTTTTCTTTTCCTTGTTCTTAATTTACTACATCTGTCCCTGATACTCTCCATAGATTCTTGACCTAGGGCTTTTGCTTATTTGTCGTTCCTTGTTACACACAACTTAGACCCACTTACTGTCAATCATTGCCTCTCCTGCTTCCGACATTACATCTATATCTATTTTAGTTGTCTGTTCTGACTAGAAATTGCTTGTTTTTTCCTCATATATTTTAGTTGTACTTGCCAAATGAGATGATGTCCTTGTGTCCAACATTGCCTCTCTTTGAGGCCATAATTCTTTTTATGATAGATCACATCATAGGTTGCTAGCCAACTAATGGACTGTGGCTCCTGGATCAACTGATGTCCTTTGGTCCACTCAGTTTTGACCAAATATGTTATGGGATGTGGGCCCTTATAGTTTCTTTCCAGGAAGAAACTTAATATGGGACCCAATTTTGCTAAGGGAATAGCAATATAGCTGCTTCTATGGTCAACTTATATATGATATTTCAGGTCTCAGGGAAGATTTGTAACGGTGAGGTCATATGTCATAAATCATTTATTACTGATCACATTTTAACCCAATCTCCACCTTATATGCAGCAGCTGGATTTTCCATTGTGTCTGTTTATTATCACTTGCTTTTGCTGGCATAACTGTAAAGGTCCTTTTATAATTCCTTCAAAGAACTCAGATAAAATAATAAAACTTAGTGTTAGGCACTGGCTAGCAAGACAATTTGATGAAATAAGTTGTTCAATTAAATTAGACTATGTTAATTTAATAAATAAGTAATCCAATTCTTTAAGTTTACATGCTTTCTACCTATAAACTACTTGTTTCAATAAGGGTGGATATTTGTATATAGAAGGTAATAACCTTATATCACAGTTGGTGATAAAAAGTGGACAACTTAGGAAAGATGACTTACATTACAACAGCTAAAATCTGCTTTGAATCAACAGATTTTAACAATATTTTTCAGGTTTTATTTGTATATAATATGGCAGCACAAATGGGAAATCACAAGTACTCTGGTATAGAAACAGATAATTTAATCTTACGTTTTATGCTTCATATGGACATGAGAAAAAATTCTGAGATAATAATAAGATATTGGCACCATTTTACTCAGAATGAAATGTGAGATAGAAGCATAGAAATTGTAATTCTGTAAGAGACATAATTTATCTCTTGCAGTCCCAGACACAGCCCTCAGAACAACAAAGTTTGCCCTAACTGGTTTGGCTCAGTGGATAGAGCGTCAGCCTGTGGACTCAAGGGTCCCAGGTTCGATTCCAGTCAAAGGCATGTTGGTTGTGGGCTCACGCCCTGTGGGGAGTGTGCTGGAGGCCGCTGGTCGATGTTTCTAACTCTCTATCCCTCTCCCTTCCTCTCTGTAAAAAATCAATAAAATATATATTTTTTAAAAAACAAATTTTTACTAACCCATAGTTTCCTTTGGTCAGGATTTCATAAGTACTTAGAAGAATTGACTTTTTATCTGTCTCTTGCACTGTTTCAGGAATGCTCATGCAGTGGCAATCAAGTTGTCAGATGAAGCTGCTGCCATCTGTAAGCTCACATGGACTGAAGCCTCCCCAAGGAAGGTCTTAGCAGGAGTTCTGAGCTGCTTGCTACATGGAACTCCCGCTATATATGTGTAACCTCAAAAGCGGCATCTGACTTCTTCAGAAGTATGTGATCCAAAGAAAGGACATTTAGGAGGTCATGATGCCTTTTATGACCTAGTGTCCAAAGTTGTACACATTCACTTTTACTTTATTATTTTTTATATATGTATTTGTTGGAAGTAAGCCACGAAGTCCAACACACACTCAAAGGAATGGAAGAGGTTTTCAAAAGTGTATGGACATATTTTAAATTACATAAGAATTAAAATAAATTCACACAGCAATTGCCTACTAAGCAGAATATGAAATCCTTGGTGGTTGTAAAGGTAAAGACCTTTTTTTGAACAAAATGGCTCAGGTTATATTTTATATAGTGGAGCTAGGATTAATGCCGAAGTAAAGGCAGATAGTTATAGGCCAGATAATGATGTTTTGCATGGACTGTCTAGAGCATTTTGTCAATTAAAGACACCCTATATGGAATATATGCAACCACACAATTCATTGCCCTCCTTTGGGAAGTATGATTATGAGCTATATTCATTTTCTATTGCTGTTGTAAAGGGTTGCTACAACTTTGTCAGGTTATAATAATACAAAAACTATTGGCTCACAGTTCCGTGTTTCAGAAGTCTGAATGAACTTGGCTGGTTCCTTTGCTTGGAGTCTCCTAATGTCAAAATCGAGATGTCATCTAGCTCATATCTAGAGGCCCCGGAAAAGACTCTGCTTCCAATGTTACTCAAATGGTTGGCACAATCTAATTCTTTGCTGTTGTAGAACTGATGTCCCCATTTCCTCCATAGCTGCCACTTGGGGTTCACCTTTAACCTTCAGGGGACTTTCTCTAGTTCTTGCACATGGGCCCCTCTGCCTCAGAATTAACAAAGGGGACATCAAATAATAGTCATGCTCAAATATATCTGAATTTTCTTTTTGCCACTTCTCTCTGTCTCTAACTGCCTAAAGATCCTTGCTCTAAATTTGTACTTAGATTGGGCCCAACTGAAAAATCCAGGATAATCTCCCTGTGTTAAGGACTGTTAGCCTTATATCCACAAAGTCCTTATTGAGATGTAATGCAATATATTCACATTCAGAGATGAGGGTTTGGACATCTTTTAGGAAAAATTTATGTCTAATGTTAAAAAAAAAATACACTGGGAAGATTGAACGGACAAGGAAAACTACTCAGGACTATTGCAATAGGAAAAAGAGATTGAACTCAACTCCAGTGAAACAAAAAGCAGAAGAATTTTTAAATGTTGAATTATCTCATGGAAAATTACTGGTGGGAATTAAATGTACATTGGTTGATGTGATGAGGTCGTTTGTATTTGCTAATTGACAGTTAGTGCAGTTAAGATCCCACCCTCCACAGAGACTGAGATAGGGCTCTATCTTTCTTGATAATTATGTATGAAGGAAGTAGCTCTCAGGTCCTAAGAAAGACATCTCTGGATTGTAAAACTGCAAAAGGCTGGGAGAAGAGTCAGAGAAAGATGCACAATTTAAGTTTTCTTTAAAGAATGCTCTAAAATGAAGTAGGTCTAGGGTCTATGGTCAGGCAGAAGCCAGTTTAAAGTTCTGCCAAGCTGAGGGGAGCATTAAGGCCTACCATAGAGTCACAGAGGGATATCATAGTAGTAGACACAGAAAACCAGGAAGAATACAAAAAGTAGATGCAGTGAGTCAGAAAAAGTCATAGATAAGAAAATAGAGATATCTGTAAGGGCGAGGAAAGAAGGTTAACAGGAAGAAGAAGATTCAGGGAGAGTAGCTGGGGTTTGACCCTGGAGGTTGAAATTGTTCTTCTGTATCTTGCAAAGCCTTTATAGTTACCAGGAGGTATGTGTGATGTGTTAGCATGAGAAAATGTTTTATTAAATATGTTTTTATTGATTATATATATTAGTATATATGTAAAAATCAATGAGAAAGAAACATTATTCATTGGTTGCCTCCTTCATACCCCCTGCTGGAGACCAAGCCCACAACCAGGGCATGTGTCATGACCAGGAATCTAACCAGTGACCTCCTGGTGCAAGGGTTCACACTCAAACAATGAACCACGCAGGTGGGGAGAGAAAATGTTTTCACGCGGCTAATTTTTATGTGTATCTTTACAATGATTTTTGATACTGGAGATAATCTCTGTATATTTCTGTTTTAAGAATAAAAAAAAAGTCTCACAAAAATTTCAGAAAATATGTGTGTGTGTGTGTGTGTGTGTGTGTTGTGTATCTCAGGGGTGCAGAACATGTTTTTGTTTTATAAGGAGATATCAGAGAAAAATGTGGCATTTGTTCGCCTTAAATATTGCCCTCCTAAATCTGTGCCCTTCACTTGTCTTAAGTAAAAAGTGCCATAAGTTTTGCAGGGCTTTTTTTAAAAAAAATAATAATTTTTGAATGAAATGTAAATAGAATTAGATTTGGCCTTTTTTCCTTGCCCTTCTAGTTCTGCCCTGATTTGCCTTCTCCTACTCTTGTCCTGAAATTTCATTCTGCCCAACCTTGTCCTCTCAGCATACTACTTTGTGATTTTAGCAATGACAGCATTCATCATTCTCTCTAATGATCTTGACTTCTTATCTCTCTCCCATTCACTGTTTTTTACTTCACAGCTTGAAAGGATAAGAACTGTGTCTAATTCATTTCTAAATATCCAGAGCCTAGCATAGTGACAAAATAAACTGGGAATGTGTATTAGTGAGTGACTAAATGAATGAGTAAACGAATATACTTTGGGTTTCATTTCTCTGTTTGGTAAGTCAGTCTCAGTTTCAATACACTACAAATAGCCTGAGGCAAAACAATAGATAATAGCGTCTAATATTGCGACTCAGAGAGATGAAGGAAAGAAATTTACATTTCATGACAAACCTCCTATAATCTCAAAACTGTTCAACAAAGCTATCTTCTGAATTTTCTCATATGCTGTCTGAAATTTTATTTTTAACATATAAATTATTTCTGTGCTGAAAATTCATTACATAGAAGCAATAACATGACTCTTGGCTTAAGCATAAATCAAAAATTTTATTTCACTTTCTTTTTATTATCAAAATGGTCACTTTTTCATTTAAACTTTTGGTAGGGTCATTCAGCTTTAACCTACCAAGCTTTCATTTCCTGCTGTCTGAAATGAAACATTTCTCTCACCTATAACTGACAAGAGTCACATTTCTTGTGGAATTGATTTCTTTCATCTCCTTCTTTCTTCTGCGCTTATCTTTCGTTTACTTTCTTCTTTTCCTTCCAGTGATAAGGTCTCCACATTTTCTTGTGTTCCTCTTCTGCTCTTGTCCTTCACTTACCAGTTTGCAGACTCTTAATTTATATAATCTACTTCCATTTTTCTCTGCTTATGATTTTATCTAGCTTTTTTCTTTTAACATTTTGATATTTTTACCTCTTAGCCTCTGACTTTTTGCTCCCTTTATATTACTATCATTGAAATTTGTTTTATTGTATATATATATATGTATATATATATATATATATATCTTTAAATATCCTATTTTCAACAATACACACACACATATATATCCTTGTCAATTTCCATACCTTTTAACCTATTTTCAGCTTATTCTACCTCCTAGCTTCATTATTGGCACTCACTACTCATTGAAGTATAACGGAGTGTATCAGATTATTTATATATAGCCATGCATTTTTTTCTCCTTACTACGGGAACTGCACATATTCGTTTTCTCTCCTACATTGTAACCATGAGCATTATCCCACTGCTTTACAGTGGAGCTCACTATAACTTGAGTCTGATATATTTGCATAGAAAAATATATTTACTTGATTTCTAGGAAAGTTTCTGTCATACAAATGCATCAGTTCTGGAAATTAACTTTTCTCATAATAAATATGAAGAAATATAGAAAACTAATAAAAGAATTATGAAACACATAAAATTACTGTGTATCTATCTGCAGCCAAATATGCCTGAATGAAATAAAGGTATGTCACACCCATTTGCTTTAACGTAATATTTTTGTAATAGTTATTTAATAACTCCTTGTCTTTAAAATTATATGATACAATTAAAAATGTTGCAGTGCCCTAATATTTTACCATATATATTTCTTTTACTCCAAATATGCATATATATTACATGACAAATAAGTGACTTTAGTAATACAAGGAACTCGAATATTGACACTTTAAAACTTTTTTACCTTAATGGAAACCATAGACTAATTCTATATAGTGTCATTCCACAAGGTTCCAGAGGGCTTACTGTCCATTTCTTGTTTACCACAGAAAAGCTGAGACTACCCTCTCTTCCTTCTAACTGTTTTCCTGTGAATTATACCCTAGGCAATTGAACTAATTTAGAAAACTACCATAGTCCTCTGTTTCTGGAAATCAATGAAACGTTCCCTGTGAAAAAAGATAATCTTGACTGGTGGCAACTCCTATAGTGTGGTAGGCAACAATTCAATGCACACTAATGAGGCTCACACTCATTTTGTAGAAGCAGTTGTCTGTCTAAAGTGTGCCTTTTAATGACTGATATCAAAGTCTGGAATATAATACAGGCTAAAGAAATTTTAAAATGTCCAATTTCGAAAGGATGTACCAAAAAATAATAACATACTTTAAGAGTTGATAGCACACTTTTAAAAATGAAATGTTTTTTAATAAACATTGCCTTTATAATTACTCAAAATGTGTGTATACATTTTTTGGGATGTCCTTTGTTTTATCTTATCTAACCCATCTCAATTATAATACAAACTAGTATTTTATGCAATTCTGACAAAGAAAATAAACTGCTAATTAAATTATGGTTAGCCATCAATTATTAGACATATTATAACTCTACAAATATTTAAATATGAAAAAGCATGAATCTTAGAATTGATACAATCCAAACTAAATCATTCATATATACATATTATATAAAACAAGTTATTTCCTATTCAAGTTTTTAATCATTGCTTTTGTTCTTCTTATTAACAGGTAGAATAGAAGATATTTTACTTTTATGATCCTACACTGACTATGCTGATTTATAAAAATGCTTGCTTGGTGCACATCAATAACAATTTTAAATCTAGATAGAGTAAGTAAGGGTTAAGCACAGTGATTCTTAATCTATAAACTTAGATTTAATATCTTTAAATTAATATAATCCTAATTAAGAGTCCCATACCTAACAATATGAAAAAAATCTATATTATTATTTATTGAAATCTCTCACACTGTGGGATAACTAAGTGGTGCTTAATTAGTACACAATTTTAATCCATCAAAAAAAGTCACTACTAAAATTTAGTTTGTGCAAACTCTCAGTGCTCCTTTGATATTGAGAATTCTATGCTTATTTACTGACAATGAGAAGCTGCTGAGTGTGAACACCTCTGCCCAGCTTTGCCAGGCACACGCCTTTTCTGAGGTCATGGCACACCCTTGGGCAGTGCCAAGGAGCAGCACGCAGCCCCTTCCTTCACAAATCCATTGAAATATCGGATTCATTCATTTTACAGACATTTTTGCTTTCTCCACTCCCTCCAAATTATCAAAAATAATCTCTTTAGTGAGTTCAGTATGTTTATAAAACACAATAGATAAAGTAAGTCATATATTTAAGTCAGCTATTCTTATTCACCTTTCAGAATCCTCCAACCAATAATAAAATGCTGCTTCAAATGAGGAACCAGGGAGTAATTCATGCTAGCTATTATTATAATGCTACCTTTTGGGTTCCCCTGAAAGTATAGCTCAAGACAAAAGTCATACATACATTAATTTGCTTTGTGAGGTAATACAAAATGAAAAAGTAAGGAAATGGGACACATGGATGGAGAAAATGTTAATAAATGCTGTCCTGTAAAGGTCGCTGTCATAGGGCCTCTGAGATATGTGCAACATTCCCTCCTGATCTTTTTTTTTTCCCCCAAAGAACAAAAGAATGGAGTATATATGCCTTTGCTCCCCTTCTTCACATTTTGAAGATTGTCACTGAAGTTAACTTTCTCAAGTATCTGAGTTGGGCCTGCTCAAAATGAACAGCATCTTGGGCTTCAAAGTAGAGCTCTGAGGCAGGGAACTGAGATCTGTCCTGTGATTGCTTGAGGTGACACTTGTCCTTATGCACCGAGCTCTCCTCTACATCTGTGGCTGAAATCAGAGATGGTCCGAGAAGATGGAAAGGGCAGACCAGAGCATCTGCTAGAGTCCATCTCTTGCTTTGGGCAGATGGTCTCATGACCCATTTTAATCTACTCTGTCACTAATTTTTCCAGTTTCTGACTAGCTGTAATTTCTAAATATAGATAATGCCAAAGTGCAGGAAGAATAAATTAGCCCTTACTTCTGCAATTGCTCCTGAAACTGTATTTGAGATTCATCTTTCCTTTGCCCTCCCTCATCATCAGCCATCCAAACCTAGAATGGATTGTAGGAGAGAAAATGACAACTGTTAATGCCTCCAAGATCAGCTTTAGGGGTAGATACTGTAGCTTCTTACCATCTAGTTTTCCTGGCTAGCCTATTGGAAGCCTGAGGCCAAAAAGACTGAGCTAAGGGATAAATGTTAAGAGGGACAAAAGCAAGTTATGAAGACTTCTGAGCTAGTCATCGAGATAGATGACACGTAGGTTTTAACCTTCAATGTGGGCTTTTCATTCCAAATGCATCATTTTCCTGGCACAGTGGGTTGCTGCAATGACTTCCTGACAATTACATTTTGGTGGGTCAGAAAATACTTATGCAGCTCATTTTTGACAGCTCCAATCCGTAATCACTTGGTGTCCTATGGGAAGGTATTGGCTATTGTGGACTCAAATCTTTTACAAGTACTAGGCTTTTCTCTGTTGTCAAAGACATAGTTTTGCTCTAGATCCTTAGTTCTTTGTGTTGTAACTCTTCTCTTGAGATTTTCCAGAAGTCAGTGCATTGTATTTAACTACATGAAACAGATTTTTATCCACTATTGTTCATTTCTCATTTATTAAAGATTCCTTGAGAATTATTTAAGTTTCCTCCTACCCAGGGTTGTGGTTATGTATGCTGAACAAGTTTCTGTACAGCTTTGGAGAAGGACAGATTTGCTGTCTAAGTCAGTGTGCACTGAGTGGTCCACTATAGCTGCATAGTCAAAATGAGAGGGAAGCCATAGGGATGTGATGCAGGCAACAAAGCATCCAAAAATTCACAACAGAAACCTGGGTGTTTTTCCCCATGTTTAATATTTTCAAGGAACTGAATAGAATTGTCCTCAACATTTCACAGTTAAATCGAAGTTGACTAATTGGATATTTTGGACATATTTTAGGGTTCTCTTATCTTTTTTCTTGGAATACACAGAAGGTATTTTTACTCTTGGAATCTTAATATTAATATTGAAATGTGATTTACTACTTCAAATTGATTTTTTTTTTATTTCTTGTGGGACATTCTATAAAAGGCATGCTTGTGGGAAAAAATGTTTCAAAAAATTATATGCAAACAGACCATCCTAAAAATGAGGGATAAAAATGGCAGCTCCTTTATTTCTATCTCAAACCATGAGCCAGGGGTATTTTAATTAATCCTTTAATGTTCCTCCATTTATCTAGCTTAGAAAATCTGTATCAAGTAAAATGAGTTTAATCCTTAATTTAATCCTTAACATAGAATTCCTAACTAGAGCATTTGACATATGAGATTTAAATGGTGAAAAGGAAAGGGAGAATTTCAAGTACAAAACTTAAATTCATCAGACTAAATATAGTCGATGTAGGCACTCAATAAAGAATGGTCAGTAGTGGATTTTTATGTAACATTATGTGGATGGTTTCTTTTTTATGTATGCATTAGTTTATAATGTTGATAGCAATTTGGACTTCCAGGTAAATTTCTGATATGTTTCATTCTGCATCAATTTTTCAGGTAGATGGGTTGCATTCACTTCACTTTCAGCCTGTGTAATTTGGGTTGGTAACATTCATACCATCCCCCAGTGCTGTTTCTGTTCAACATGAAGCTACCTTTGCTAAGCCTATTGGGAAAAACATGATACCTAAAATTTACTTTGTTAAGTAAAAGGATGTACTAGAGGAGGTAACAAATATCTTTGCAACTATGATGGGTCCCAGGAATTAAAAGTCTGTGGAACATTAAAATCAACACTTTCAAAACATAACAATAAAAAAATGAAATACTAAATAATGAAATGGTTGGAATCATAGATTAATCCACGATAATCTACATCAGTATTTTTTATGTTAAGTGAGTCAGTACATGCTCTCCCATATCCTACTTTTTGTCAGTATTGTTTGCTTTAGAGCCAATTTAAGGTGGAATTCTGTCCTTTAACCCAATAAATCCTCTCTGTCCACTACTAGAAAGTAAAGATTGGTAAAAATTATCATCTCCCTATTCCCTAGAATGTTATTTAGTCCAATTTATGGTGAGTCAAAGGAGGAGAATTACTTTTCCTTTCAAATTAAAGCAAAACAAAAACTGGTGTCAGTGGTATAGACTTTATGAAGGACATAATAGGCAATAAGTATAGCAAACAAATGGATGTTTATTTCATCAAATTCACTTTGATATAAGTTTATCAAATTTAGTGCACTTAAGTATTAATTTATTAAATGGTACCTCAGTCACCTGAATTAATGGAGTATGAAAATGTACATTACTTATTCTAATTTATGACGTGGAAAGACTGGTTCATTAAGTGCCTAAACATTCATTATGAGGTGAAATCCATCATATGTGCATATAAAATTTTTTAATATATATATTAAAGTTCTTTAAATATCCTATTTTCAGCAGTTAAAATTTCTGCAGATATTCTTTTTTCATATTTTTAGTATTCTTGTAGGAAAAGGCAAGGGATGATAGTAACATATTAACCACTGTTTCCTAAAAGCTCTTGAATACCTAGCAAAAGTGGTGAATTGTGTGTACTCTTTAGTGAAGAGCTTTTTTAATATTTCAGAAGTGGAGCATGAAACCACTTACCTGGTAGCACAAGTGTCATCTCTATGCAAAAAGGGACTTGTGACTCGCAGAGCCATTGACATAGATAATGGCATCGAATCAAGAAGCCAAGGCAACAAATGTCTTTGTAAGTACTTCATGTATGGAAATCCATGTCCCCACTTGAGCATTAGGAAGTTGCTATATGATAGACCCCCTCATCTTGGAGGTTCACTTGAAAACATACATCTTTATTTGACAAATCTCAGTTCAACGATTGTATTCTTTCCTACAACTACTCACATAAATGACAGAGTGACATATGTTCTTTTCTTTTAAATATATTTTATTGCTTGTTTTACAGAGAAGAAGGGAGAGGGATAGAGAGTTAGAAGCATCGATGAGAGAGAAACATTGATCAGCTGCCTCCTGCACACTCCCTACTGGGGATGTGCCCGCAACCAAGGTACATGCCCTTGACCAGAATTGAACCTGGGACCCACCCTTCATTCTGCAGGCCACCACTCTATCCACTGAGCCAAACTGGTTAGGGCGACATATGTTCTTTTTAAGTATAAGATACTATGGTCTCACCTAAACAGAATCGCAGTCTGAGTTAATGATGCTCAGTAGTTGTGCAAATGATGATGGGGCAGAAGTGGGTGGTCTTATTTCACTTTCTGGAGAAAATTCTATCCAAGGATTATCTAAGATTATAACAACAGAAATTCTGTGAAGACAGAACATAGTTCTTTTTATAAATTATTAGCTGCTATATCATTACAGTTCAAATTAGTGTGTAATACAAGACAGGTACTCAAAAATGTTGACTAGATGAATAAATTAATTACAAAAACAGAAGAATTTCATTTGTGTTATAAGTAGGGCCACTGGGGGAAAGAGAGGATGTATATTTTAGAAGGAAGTGAAAAGAAACATGAACATGCTGTGTCATTTCATCACACACTCAATAATGATTATGTCAGAAAGTTGATAGATCTGGAAAAATCGTAGATACTGATGAAGTACTTTAAAGTCAAAGAAAATAAATGTTGATTTATTTTCAGAAGTAATGATAAACCATCTGAGTGTCAATTAGACCCAATAAATAAAAGAAAAGCTGTTGATTTAGATAATATAATGGTATTAAGGGTATATTTATTTTACTAGTTTTATAATAAAATAACTAATAAATATTTGTTTTAGAAAATTGTAATTTTTTTCTATAATAATGTCACAACATTTTTAAATCTTATAAAATTACATTAAAATGTAACTCATTTTACTCTTAAAGAGCAAAATGCTTCTACTTTTTGGCTGTTATAAATAATGATCCTTGGGAAACTCTCATACATGTCTTTGTGTGACACATGTTTCAGTTATTTGGGCAAGGAATATCTGGGTCACAGTAAGTCTGTGTTTAACATTTTGAGGCAATGCTGAATGGTTAACCAAATTGACTGCACCATATTACATTTCCATCAGCAAAATATAAGAATTAAAATTTTCTTCATAATTATAACAGCTTCATAAACACCATTTAACATCCATTTATTATTATTATTAGAGGCCCACTGCATGAAATTGGTGCACTTGGGGGGGATTCCTCAGCCCAGCCTGCCCCCTCTCACATATTGGGAGCCCTCAGGGGCTGTCCTACTGATGGCTTAGGCCCACTCCCTGCTCCCCTTGGGGAACGGACCTAAGCAGCAATCTGGCCTCCCTTTGTCAGAGGCAACCGGGCTAATCAGGGGAAGGCACCAGCCCCATCACCCTGCTGCAGTAACCACTGCCAGTCACCACAGCCACTAAGGTGTTTTCATCAACACGGACTCCAGTCCCTTACCATGAAAAAATTACAACTTTCTTTAGGCATTTTCAAGATGTGTCTGTCATAGAATATGATATTTCTTTCTTTATTTTTTTTAATCCTCACCTGAGGATATGTTTCCATTGATTTTTAGAGACTGTAGACGAGAAGGGAAAGACAGAGAGAAACATCAAAGTGAGAGGAACACTTCGATTGGTTGCCTTGCTCATGGGCTCTGACCTGTGCCCTTGCCAGGGAGGACCCTACAACCTAGGTACATTCCCTTGGTCAGAATTGAACCCAGACCCTGCGGTCAACAGGCCAAGGCATTATCCACTGAGTCAAACCTGCTAAGGCAGGATATGACATTTCTTAGCCCTCCAGCAGTGGTCCTTTGTTTTTTTTTTTCTCCAGGAGTGTGATGAGAAAACCCTAGATCGCCTTTAGGAATTCTTATTACCCAAGTTACTAAGAATATTACCAGTGGCATACAGGGATCTTATCCAATGAGCAGTAAGGAAAGATATTTCTTCTGTAGTTCACTCTGATCATGGGCTCTGCCCCTGCCCTTCCAATCCCAGCTCCACCCCTATCCAGGCCTGTAGCCTCTGGCCTAGGATTCAGGACTGATACGGGACCCCCAGACCCCTGCAATCACCAGCTCCGCCCCTGCTCAAGTCCCTGTGATCGCTGGCTCTGGCCCTGCCTGTGCCTGCAGTTTCTGCCCAAACAGACCTGTGCAGGGGACCCCCAGTCCCCTCTGATTGCTTGCTCTGCCCCTTGCCCCCCCCCCAACTCCCCCGCTACCTGTCTGGCTAATAGGCCTGGCCACTTTAGTGGCAGGGCTGAGGTGAACTGGGTGCCATCATCTTGTGGCTATGGGTGAAGCCCTCTTTGTTACGAGTGATGACTAATTTGCATATTACTCTTTTATTAGGTAGTATGAAAAAAGTTTTGGACTTGATTGTCCTTAATTCAGAAAAAATATTCTGTATCATATGGACTCATATGGTAGACTGAAATATTAAATTGAGCATCATAAAAGTCTATTATTGACATATTTGTGTTGATACTGGTGTAAACAACCCCACTGTGATGTCATTTGTATAAAATTATAGCACATACACTTATGTACAGTACATAATGATAAGGACAATAAACAATTATGTTTCTGGTTTTAAAAAGATAATGATAATAATATAAAAATTAAATGTTTACTTTTCCCAACAAAGAATGTTGTAACTGGAAGCCCCATTCACATCACCAGCCTTGGTAGAAAAAAGTTAATTCAGAGTGAGTAAGAAATTTTCTAAACTAGATGGGAGGAATGGAAAACTACCTTTTTTTGCAAAGATAAAATTTCTTCAGAATTTTGAGGAATATATTTGGAAATAGAGAGATTGCTGAGAGCAGTTGGCAACAAGAAGTTCTTTAAAGTGTGATTTAGGAGAAAATTAAGAAAAAAAGAAATGTATGCTTCAGAAGTATTGCTGTGGTTATGAATTAGATTCTTTTTAATGATCTTTGACAGATGTGAGTGAAGAATGGATTTCTTTTTAATTATCCTTTCATGATGAGCTGAGTGTAATGTTCAGATTCTGACCTCTGATGTTTGTCAATGCAATTTCTTTAAACAGTTAGGTTTCCAGCAGATTACCAAGGAGGTGAAGAATAAACATTAATATCTTGTATTTTATAATGCTCAACAAGTCAATAATTCAAGCATAGGCCCATATGCTAGTGAACCCTGGTTTCATTTTTTTTAATTTGCCTGTAAAAAAAGCAAGGGAGTTTCATTTGACAAAATTTAAGTTCATCCCTACTAACTTTTCACAAAGTTTTTTGGAGAATTAATCAACTGCAGAGGCTCCTGAATAAAATGTTCACTGTATAATATTTTAATCCACAGCTAGCCATTAACACTCTGAAAGATGAACTGCACACACGTTTCATGAAGATTTATATGGAGGGCTGATCTGAAAAATAAGAGATGCTGATAGAGAATTCACCTAGCTTCTAAATGAGGAAATATTTTCCCTGATTTTATTTATTAGTAATGCATTGCAATTGTGAGAGATGGTATAGAAATTTGGAACCCACAAGCATCTGGATAGAAATATGAAGATGGCTTGACCTTGCAGATGATGAGTTATTTGCCACTACTCTTGGGTATTATTCTGTCTGCTATAGGTAAACAGCATGATGTTGCCAACAGGGGGAGCTACAGACAGAGAATAAATGAAGGCAATTTTGTTTAGGACTCTAATTTAGCTGAACTGACAATATATTATACCTTAATGTTCTCTCACAGTGAATTTAATTGATGATCCAACTTAAATATTCTTAGAATACCTTTAACTGAACTGGATGCAAGCAGGGTGCTTACGTTTGCTTTCCTGCTGTTAATAGAGTCATTGCCATCTGGAGAAAATATCTGCTAATGTTATTAGCATTTCTTCTATTGTTGCTGTGTCTGTGAAGAACTCAAGAAGTTTCTGATAAGCCAAAGAGGGGGAAAAATAATGTTTTTCTCAGTAAAACTAAGAAGGTTAAGTAAATAGACAAACACTTTAAATGTATTTTTAAGTTTCATTTTCTGTCAGGTGACATTTTTAAAAAGTTATTAATAGACATCAAATTCATGCTTTTAGGGCCGGAACTATTGTATAACTACATACATTAACACCAAATAATAATTCAGGAAATAAAATCTAATCTAATAAAAGAGCAATATGCAAATTGACCCTCACTCCATTACACCCACAAGCCAGTCAGAGTGGAGATATGCAAATTAGCCCAGCCAAGATGGTGGCTGGCAGCCATGGAGCTAGAGCAAACAGGAGGCTTCACAACAGCAATGGAAGTAACTGCCTGCCTTGGCCCTCTATGGCCTTCACTCAAGGCAACAAAGTCTCAATTATAGAAGATAAATAAACCCCAGAACCTGCTTCCAGCCAGCCTCGCTGGGACCTTGGGTCAATGAGAGCTGTGGCCAGCCTGCAAACAGCCATCAGCCCCTCACCCAAGCTGGCCAGGCCCCCCAGTAGGAACCCAAACCCTGAAAGGGCTGTGGCTAGCCTAAAAATGGCCCTCAGCCCCTCACTCAGGCTGGCCACACCCCCATGGGGTGAGGACCCCCATGGGGTGAGGATCCCCACTGGAGGGCTTGGCCAGCCTGCAAACAGCCATCAGCCCCTCACCCAGGCTGGTCAGCCACGCCAGCAGGTGGACATCCCCAAGGGGTCCCAGACTGCAAGAAGGCACAGGCCAGGCTAAGGGACACCCCCCCCCCAGCCAAGTGCACAAATTTTTGTGCACCAGGTATATACAGGCCCCCAGTATTTTAATAAGAAATTGCAACTAAGTGATCTTGCTTGGTTACATAACTCTAAAAGGTAAAGGCAGAAAAAAAGAATTCAATTCCTATAATTAAGAATTTGATTCCTATAATTAAGAAGAAGAGCTGAGAAGGCATCCTCCAGCCCAGCAGGGGTGTGGGACATGGGATCCATTCTGTATCTGTCTGCCTGGCTTCGGAGAGCACAGCAGCCTCCTGGGCCTGCTACCAGGCTTCTGAGAAAGCACAAGATGAGCAAGGCCTGTCAGTGTGCACCTGCACCTTCTTTGCTTAGACTGCAAAGAGGCTCTGGGCTTGATGAGGGGTTATGAGGGAAGGATGTCTTCCCCACTTGGGAAATCAGCATAAGGCCTAACTAACAAGGCCGCCCTGATTATTGTGCGCACACATGTGTGTGTGCATGCACACACACACACAGTCTCTTAATGAAGTTTAAAAGTTCACTTTTTGGTGAAATTTATAATGGTGCTGCTAAGAATAAACAAGTCAAGGAAAGCAATGATTCTTAGCATAAAATTGGCAATAAAAATATTGCAATACTAAAAGTCACCTTAGTTTAGATATGATAATAACATTTTTGAGATAGTAGAATAAGTACAAACTTTTAAGGAGAGGGAGGGTTATAGTGCACAAAATGAGTGTTGGGAAGGGGACTCTTACTGGAAACATCTTAGGAGGTTTTTATCTATAATGCATATGCTTGCTCACTATTCCACTTTTTATATTTTACTACAATCTTTGAAAAACAGAGAAGTAGAAAATGAGAAAGATATGCATGTATTAAAAATCTCATTTATGACATTTTCTTTAATGCAGAAGTTTAAAATTACTGAATTATATACAGGCATGCCTCAGCTATATTGCTGGTTTGGGTTCAGAACGTTGCAATAAAGTGAATCGCCATAAAGCAAATTACATGAGGTTGGTTGTTGTTTTCTTGTCTCCCACTGCATATGAAAGTTCTGTTTACATTATACTGTAGTCTAATAAGTGTGGGATAGCATTACTTCTAAAAAGATAATGTGTATGCCTTAATTTTAAAATCCTTTCATGCTAAAAGGTGCTAACCATCAACTCAGCCTTCAATAATTCATAATCTTTTTGCTTGTGAGGGTTTTGCCTGAATGCCATTAGGTGTTTACTTAATGGGGGGGAGGGTAGTTGCTGAAGCTTGGAGTGGCTGTGATAATTTCTTAAATAAGACAATAATGAAGCTTGTGGCATCAATGGGCTCTTCCTTTGTTTAGTGCAGCCACATTTATTAATTATCTTAGATCTTTGGGATAACTCACTACAACTTCTGCATTAGCTCTTCCTGCATCACTTGCGCTTTTATATTATGAGGTCAGCTTCTTTCCTTAAACCTCATGAACCAACCATTGTTAGTTAGTGTCATATATTTCTTTCATTTAAAAAATTATCTTTATTGTTGAAAGTATTAGAGATGTCTCCTTCTTTACACTGTTTTTTTTTTTTTTTTTTCTGCATCTTCCACACCTCTTTCAGTCATCATAGGATTTAAGAGTGTTAGGGCTTTGGATTAGGCTTTGGTTTAAGGGAATGTTGTGGTTGGTTTGGTTTGATCTTCTGTCAAAACCACTAAGACTTTCTTCATATCAGCAATCAGAGTGGTTCACACATTTTTTTTTTTATATCCACAAGTTGGCTAACTGCTTGGTGCAAGAGGCTTGGCTTTCAGCCTATCTTGGCTGTAGACATGCCTTCCTTCCCAAACTCAATCATTTCTAGTTTTTGATTTAAAGTGAGAATGTGTGACTCCTCCTTTCACTTGAATACTTATAGGGCATTGTAAATTATTAATTGGCCCAATTTCAATATTTTTGCATCTCAGGTCTCAGGGAATAGGGAGGGCCAAAGAGAAGAGAGACAAGGAAACAGCCGGTCAAATGGCATAGTCAGAACACCCACAACACTTATTAAGTTAACCTTCTTATATGTATGTAGTTCATGACATGCTAAAACAATTACAATAATAATATCAAAGATCACTGATCACGGAGAAACCAAGATGGCAGCATAGGTGAACACCGGAATTGCTGCTGGGCACAACTATCACAAAATCACAACAAAAAGAAAAAACGGACACAACCCAGACCCACAGGAAGGCTGGCTGAGTGGAAATTCTACAACTAGAAAGAGACTGAGACTCAGAGGAGGTTTGGAAGTAAAGTGCAGAGGTATGGAGGAACATGCGAAGGGTCTCGCGGAAAGGGCTCGTGGAAAGGGCTGGCAGCATTTTGTACTAGAGGGAACCATAAGCTCCCCACAGCTCTGAACTCCAGTTCCAGCTGAGTTTATGGGGACTCAGGATCATACGGGGAGGAGCTGGACTGTCTAGCATCACCTGGCGCCAGGAGGAACTCCAGAGCAGCTTGAGATCTGGTGCCTCTCAGGGCAGGGCTGAGAATCGGCCATAGATGGTTGCTCCACCCTGTAAATTCCCCGAGATCCCGCCCCACCCAAGCTGTGTGCAGAGGCTTTTGCATATAAAAGTCTGGGAAGCCCCAGGCAAAGGCAGAAGCTAAAACAGCACCTGTTTGCAGCTATAAGAGCCAGCGTACTCAGGGGTCAGAGTGGGACCACCTAGTCTACAATACCTCAGACTCATAAGGGACGCACTCAGGGGACAGACTTAGTAGGCACCAAAGCCCCACTGAAGCAAGTCTTGCCCCATAAGGGTGTCTCAGCATAGAAGTTCTCCCACCATAGACACAGCTGATTAAAGCTACTCTGTCAATGCAGGGAAGCAGCCAAAATGCAAAGACAAAGAAATAGGTCACGAATGACAGAAATGGAGGAAAGCAAATGACTGGATATAGAGTTCAAAACCACGGTTATAAGGCCTTTCAAGAATATTCTAGAGACTGCTGATAAATTTAGTGAGACCCTTGAGCATATGAAAAAGGACCAGCTAGAAATTAAGCATACACTGACTGAAATAAAGAATAATACACAGAGATCCAACAGCAGATGAGAGGATCACAAGAATCAAGTCAAAGACATGAAATATGAAGAAGCAAAACCCACCCAGCCAGAAAAGCCAAAAGAAAAAGAATCCAAAAATATGAAGATAGCGTAAGGAGTCTCTGGGACAACTTTAAGCATACCAACATCAGAATTATAGGGGTGCCAGAAGAAGAGAGAGAGCAAAATATAGAAAACATATTTGAAAAAAATAATGACAGAAAACTTCCCCTGCCTGATGAAAGAAATAGACTTACAAGTCCAGGAAGCACAGAGAACCCCAAACAAAAGGAATCCAAGGAGGACCACAGCAAGACACATCATAATTAAAATGTCAAGGGCAAAAGACAAGGATAAAATCTTAAAAGCAGTAAGAGAAAAGCAGTCAGTTACCTACAAGGGAGCACCCATATGACTGTCAGCTGATTTCTCAACAGAAACTTTGCAGGCCAAAAGGAAATGGCAAGAAATATTAAAAACAATGAATAGCAAGAACCTACAACCAAGATTACTTTACCCAGCAAAGCTATCATTCAGAATTGAAGGTCAGACAAAGAGTTTCACAGACAAGAAAAAGCTAAAAGAGTTCATCACCACCCAACCAGTATTGTATGAAACTCTGAAAGGTATCCTTTGAGAAGAGGAAGAAGAAAAAGTAAAGATAAAAATTATGAACAACAAATGCATATCTATCAACAAGTGAACCTAAAAATCAAGTGAATAAAAAAAAGTCTGATGAACAGAATAAACTGGTGAAATAGAATAGAGTCAGAGGCATAGAAGGGGAGTGGACTGACAATTCACAGGGGGAAAGGAGCTTGGGGGTGTGGGAAGAGATTGGACAAAAATTATACACCTATGGATGAGGACAGTGGTGGTGGGGGATAAGGGCAGTGGATGAGGTGGGAACTAGGAGGAGGGGAGCTATGGAGGGAAAGAAGAGAAACAACTGTAATATATGAACAATAAAGATTTAAAAAAAGATCACTAATCACAAGTCACTGTAATAAATATAATGATAATGGAAAAGTTTCAAATATTGTGAGAAATACCCAAATATGACACAAGTGAGCAAATGGAGCCAATAAAATGGAGCCAATAAAATAGCTCAATGCAGGGTTGCTACAATCTTTCAGTGAGTAAAAAATGCAATATCTGAAAAGTGTAATTTAAAAATATGAAATTAACTTATGCTATAAAGCAAAGATAGTTTGATTTCACAAAATCTTTATTTCCCTTTATGAATAGTAAGCATATAACCTCTTTCCAAATGAAGTAGGATGGATTATTTCCTATACAATTTAGCAGATAAGTGGTTATTTATTACTATATTTGTTTGTTTTTCTGGGTTCAAGCAAAAACACATATAAATTGACATTATAGATTTTAGATAACTACCCATTCTGACATTTGTTATGATAATTATGATTAGATGAGATTTACAGTAAATCTAAAATTTACCAACCTATCATAACCAATACCAACTCTATTGATTTGATAGCTCCTTGCCCATCATATTTTATATATTTTTAAGGATTAAAGTTACTTTCACTTGACTTTATTTTCTAAACTATACTGCTTCAGCAAATTAAATCAACCAACCTCTGCTATCCATTTAATAGATAGATTACATAGCCTCACAATTTGAAATTTGCTCATCTAAAGTAAAATGTGATGTAAGGAATGACAAGTTTTTAGATTAATTGTTGATAAATATGGAACATGCTGAATCTGGTCTACTTATCCAATAACATTCAACTGATCAAATTTAGGCCATCAGGAAAAGATACTGAAGTCATTAGTGAATATATCAACCTCAACAGTTCCATATATACACTGCTCTAAATATATCCAGATAGGCGTGACATTAAGAAATAAATGTTATTATTTTAAACTTGATTTTACCCTACTTTCTCAAGTATGTAAAACGAATATAAATTGTCGTGCTCTAACTAATAAGTAAAATTAATGCAGTAGAGCAACACAAAAGTTACATAAGACTGTTCAAAAATAATTTACTCTGTGGTAATATGGAACC
>PVJC01001234.1:72006-97729 GCA_004026665.1 Murina feae
CACCTTCACCCCCGGGTATTGAGCACGCAACATGGAATTCCAGCCCTTGACTGGAATCGAACCCAGGATGATTCAGTCTGCAGTATGATGTTCTATCCAGTGAGCTAAACGAGGTAAGGCTCATCCATTGATTTAAAAAGAACTGATTTTCAACCAATTGATTGGAAATAATCAATCTGACTTCATGGTCTATGTGTTATTCAATTTTGAAGTTCATGATTTTTTAATTGGATTTTGCAGGAAAAATGTTTTAATCATTCACTACAACATCTTTATCTATTAGAAGCTATAATTCAGGTATGAGATGTTGGTTAGTTTATATTATCAATATCAAAACCTCCATTTTGTTAATCTTGTTGAAGACACTGATTTATAGGAAGTAAAAATGTCTTTATCAATGCAAAGTGGCAGATACATCCTTACAAAATACCATTAGTTAATTTATGCTTTATTAATTATTTCAACTTAGGTATTACACTAAATTTAAGGAATTTTATAAGTCTAATTCATTATAATTCAGATTCCAGGCAAAATATACATTCTCCCCTAATTTTGTGATTTAGAGTGAGCTATTGTAAAAACCTAGGGAAACTATTCTTTTTCTTTACTCGAATATGATTAAAACATTCTGTAATTACATACTACTTTGGAATGAAAATGCATTCTGAAATGTAAAATGTGCCCTGACTGGTTTGGCTCAGTGGATAGAGCATTGACCTGCAGACTCAAGGGTCCCAGGTTCGATTCCAGTCAAGGGCATGTACCTTGGTTGCGGGCACATCCCTAGGGGAAGGTGTGCAGGAGGCATCTGATCGATGTTTCTCTCTTGTCTATATTTCTAGCTCTCTATCCCTCTCCCTTCCTCTGTAAAAATATCAATAAAATATGTTAAAAAATAAAATAAAATGTAAAATGTGATTTGACTGATAAAAGATACACTATCGAAGAAACAGTTGTAGATTAGTAATAAGTTTTGAGTCAATTTTTAGGCATTAACCATCTTCCACAAAACTTAGAATAGCTGGTCTTAGACAAACTTTTCTTTTTTTCACTTTATTTTCTCTCCACAGCAGTATCTTTTTTAAAGAGGATCTTTTCAGTATCCTCCTTGAAGTAGGTACTGCTGTGGAGAGAAAATAAAGTGAAAACAAGGAAAACTGATCAATTAGCTCTGATTGAGGCAGTAGAATACAGAGTTCAGAATAGTGAACCTGGTTCAGCAAAGCAAAAAACAACAAACAAAAACAATCACTTATAAATTTTGCATCTTGGCAAGGTTTTTGGAGCACAGTGAGAAAAGCACAGAAAGTCCATCAACAAGATTGGGAAATATTGCAGAACTTTGTAGAAGAAAGAAAATAGACTCCTTGATGTGCAGGAAAGGCTATATTTAAAATAATAACTCAATTTTAAGTTTCACCTACTGTGGAAACTGACTATCTCAGATCCTCGAGGCTTAGGAAAATCTAATAGGCCACTTGGGAGTCAGTGACTAGAAACCCTATCCTCAGCCTCATTATTCTAGCAACAAAAACAACACACAGAATTATAAAGCAACAATAGCAAGCCACAACTCATTAGATCAATATAAAATAATATGTCCATGAAGGTTTGCTTTTATTTTGGAAACTTTGGAAAGTGTGTTTAGTAAAACATTAACAGAAACAGTTAAATATACAAATACATGCTATCCTACTTAATTTTAGATTTAATAATTAAGGTTTACAATTACAAAGGATGGTCAGGCTAGGGCTGATCAAATGTCCTCTCTCCCCTGGTAAAGGTGAGATGCAACATTATGCAAATTTATTTCAGATTCTTTTTTTTTTCTTGCCCTCCTCCCTTTTTTATCACTATCTAATTTGATATGCGGCCCTTCATGCAGAATTATTTTTCTTTCTAAATATTTAAAATATTTCCGTATTAACATTGTTCTGATAATTAACTCATTGTTATTCATTCCAGTTAAAACTTGCTGAACAAAAAAGTAATTTTCTTAACTTCAGCAATGACTCCTTATTTTTAAGGTACCACTGAGGCCCTCACATGTGATCCTGTGATTCTGTGCAAGTTCTCCAGCACCCTGGGCTCCTAATCAGCAGTTCTTTTAGTTTTGTTCAATAAGAACATTTGCTAAGTAACCAAAATTAATATAGAAATTTACTATTTTTATTTAAATCAATCTACACAATAAAATCAATCTTCTAAATTTAACATTATAGTCATCAGCACAATGAATACACTATTACCTCACAGTTTCCCTAATGCATATGTTTCATATGTATTGTTGTGCTCATTATTCTTCTGATGCCTTTCTATCTGAAATCACCATATTTTAAGAAAAGAAAATTGGTGTAATTCCTTACAGTGTCAAATAGTGTTTTGAATATTTTATAGACTTTACAGTTAGACATATTTGATGTTTTTTTTTTTTTGTTTTGTTTTTTGGTAAATTGGAGAAAGTTAAATAGCTCCATTACAGGAATTTACCCAGCTTATTTAAAAAGAAGAGGACATAAATGTGTAAACACATTGAAATGCGCTTATTATGACCCTGTAACCTGATAGAAATATTTAGATTCAAATTTCATTTATGTTTGTAAGTTGAACAAAAGGTGGTTTTATATTATTTATTTTTCAGGTTTCATATAGTCTCATTTTTAATTTTTAATTATTAAAAATGAATTTTCTTATTAATTGTCAGATTTTATTCTGAGGTTACATCAGACAGGGGCATATCAATTCATTTATTTTGTCTATTACATCATTTATAGATATTGGTGCAGTCAAATTGATCAAGGAACCATGGCAGCAGTTGTTCAGGTAGATAAATGAAATGCAGCATTGTCTTACAGACATTGCCAATGCATTTTTCACTGAAATGTTACAATATTGTGATTTTGATATAAAGGCAACTTAAATATAAAGAAAACACTTGCTGCAAATTCAATTACAATCTGTCAATTATCTTGATATTTGCTTATGTGAATATATTTTCTGATATAAAACAGTTTCTATGAAACAAACTGATATTTATTTTCATATTTCATTTTAAATGTAAAGTATTAACTTTCTTGTAAGCAATTATTGCTACAGGGAAAACATTGAGAAACATATTGGAAATTAACATAATTATATCAAGAGTTCCCTAGTGGTCAAAACCATTAGTACTCAAACTGTATTATGAATATGCAAATCCAGTATTTTTTATTTAGGTCATTTGTCACTGGTATCAGAAATTGCAAGCCACTGCTATTGTCTACACTTTTGAAAGGCTTTCAATGACTGGGATTTAACTCAAAAGAGCCTTCTGGTTCATCAACAATCTATCCAAACTGTATAAGGTCCATTGATAGGCAAATTTCTTCTACGTTCTGATTTTGTTTAAACATTAACACTGATTCTCATTTTCCATTCACATCATATTTGGAGTGATGGGTGATGGAAATGTATTGAATAAAAACAGTTCTTCTGAAAATGGTCTGATAAAAATAAATTATATTTGAATAAAATATGAATTCAAAATCAAACTTATATTCTGTCTCCTCATCAAGCTAAGGTGGATTCCTCTATAGTGGAAAGATCATTACTCTTTAACTGTGAACTCAGATAATTAATTTATTAATTCTAACTGTCAATTCAGATATTCAACTGGAAGCTGAATTGATATAGCTTACAAACACTTGTAAAGGACATACAATTCAAACAGGTCATAAGAGCAAAAATAAAGTTGCTAGATGATTATCACATACCATGAAAAATATGTATACCTCAATGAATCAGAGATTAGAATGTTATTTTTCAGTGTATTTTAGCCACTTCAGTGAAAACAAGGCTGCTGTTAGTTGAATGCTAAATATAGTTTTAACTTAGGTTATTTCAACCAAATATAAATGTTAAAATAAGTTTAAAATAATGAATTGCCAATAATTTTCAAAATTACTGAAATAAAACACTTGCTATAAAAATATACCCAATTCAGGAAATTACTTGTTTCATGACTATCAAATTATATGACCTTTCTAAGGCTTATCCTATCTAATAAAAGAGTAATATGCAAATTGACCATCACAAGATGGCTTCCCCCATGTGGTCAAAGATGGCCACCACAAGATGGCCAGCAAGGGAGGGCAGTTGGAAGGGACCCAGGCCTACAGGGGAGGGCAGTAGGGAGGCCCCAGGCCTGCAGGGGAGTGCAGTTGGGGGAGCTCAGGCTGGCAGAGAAGGGCAGTTGGGGGGACCAGGCTGGCAGAGGAGGGCAGTTGGGGAGGACCCAGGCCTGCAGGGGAAGACTGCTGGGGGGGACCATCCTGGCAGCAGGAGGGCAGTTAGTGGTAATCAGCTGGCACAGGAGCAGTTAGGCATTGATCAGGCTGGTAGAGGAGTGGTTAGGGGCCATTGGCAGGTGAGAGGTCAGGAGCTGGCAGTCCTGGATTGTGAGAGGGATGTCCCACTGTGGGATTGGGCCTAAATGGGCAGTCGGACATCCCTCAAGGGGTCCCAGATTGGAAAGGGTGCAGGTTTGGCTGAGGGACACTACCTCCACCCCCCACTTCCACTCTGTGCATGAATTTTGTGCACCGGGCCTCTAGTCTATCTAAACTAATAAAGCCGGAATATTAAAATTAACCATTTCTTTGGGATGGGTAAGCCACACCCACTAGCCAATCAGAGCAACTGTATGCAAATTAGCCCAGCCAACATGAAGGCCACCACTCAAGGACCTGAGTAAACGGCAGCTTCCATTGCAGCAGGAGTGAAAGTGAAACTGCGGCCCGCTCTGCTTATCCTCAAGCAAAACACATGTTTGCAACAAAATATCATTCTTAGAATCCTCAGAAGCTGAAGGAAACAGCAGGCCTGGCCTGAGCACTAAGAGTAACATAGTCTCATTATAGACGCCGCAAGGTGAAGCAGAGAGGAGGGTTCGTTAGTAGGAGGCCTCGCCTTAAAGGAGCAGTGTATCAATTATGGAAGATAAACTCCAGAAACCTGCGTCCAGCCAGCCTTGCTGGAACATTGGGTCAATGGGAGCTGTGGGCAGCCTTAAAGCCTGAAAGCACCAATCAGCCCATCACCCACGCTGGCCACAACCCAATGGGGTGAGGGACGTTCCTGGGGGGCTTGGCCAGCCTGCACACAGCCATCAGCCCCTCACCCATCCTGGTCAGGCACGCCAGCAGGTGGACATCCCCAGAGGGGTTTCAGACTGTGAGAGGGCACAGGCCAGGCTGAGGGACCTCCCAAGTGCAAAAAGTGGCTGCAGGGCCGAACAGCGCAGGACCCAGGACTGGTGAGTGGGAAAGAGGCAGCAGGGTTGGCGGTCTGCTTGGCAGCTCCCCAGGCCCTTTACAGGGCACCGGGGAGTGGGAAAGAGGCGGTGGGGAACGCAGACCTGCTTGGCCGCCACTCAGGCCCTTTGAGGGGCACCAGGGAGCGGGAAAGAGGCAGTAAGGAGTCAGCAGCCTATTTGGTGGGCTTCCCAGGCCCCTTGCAGGGCACCGGGGAACGGGAAAGAGGTAGCGGAGGCATCTTAGCCTGCTTGGCGGCTGCCCAGGCCCTTTGTGGGGCACTGGGGAGCAGGAAAGCAAGGCTGCAGGGGCCGGGGTCCTGCTTGGCGGCCCCCAGGCCCCTTGGCGGCACCAGGGAGTGGGAAAGCAAGCTCCCAAGTGGGAAGGCAGCAGGGGACTGGTGAGTGGGAAAGAGTCGGCAGCCTCCTTGGCAGCTCCCCAGGCCCTTTGGGGGCACTGGGGAGTGGGAAAGCAAGCTCTTGGGGGCTGGGGGCCTGCTTGGCAGCTCCCCAGATCCCTTCGGAGATCAGGGAGCAGGAAAAGGCTGGCCTGACCATGAGGCGGGATTTTCCCTGCTTCCTGGTGGCTGGAGGAAGATGGGCAGTAGGCAAGCTTGGGAGGCAGGCAGCACCCAGCCCTGGCCACAGCTCGAAAAAGAGAACAACATGCAGGGGAGGGCAAGAGTCTGAGAAATCAACATAGAGGGAGTGCCTGCTCCAAGCCTCCAGTGTGCCTGGGGGCAGGTCCCCAGCAGGCACACACATACACACACACACACAAGGCGCTTGGCAGATAGGACATCCACTGAGGGATTCAAGACTGTGAGAGGGGGCAGACTGGGCTAAGGGACCCCCACTCTCCCCCCATGCACGAATTTTGTGCACCAGGCCCCTAGTACTAATATAAGTGTAATATACTAATTAGACCAAACCACTGGCAGGCTCAGGTCAGCCAAGTTGCCCAGGTCTCAAGCCAGAGCAGAGATGCTCAGGAGTCCCTGGGTGAGCTGTACCTACATCTACAGTGCCCTGGACCAGACTTCCCTTTATATCAACCTGGCCAATTTCATCCATGGTAAGTGCCCCACCTCATCATGACTGACCTGGCAGCCCAAGGCCTGGACATCCTGCTACTGGACTACATCATCAACTTAAGTTTCTCTGCCAAGGGCAAGCTCTTCTGGCACCATGTGGGTCCTGTGGCTTGGCTGGCCCAAGTAGCACAGCCTACTTCTTGGTGGCCCCAGGTGAGGTCCCCAACCTGCTGGACCTGCACCTGCTCCTAGGCCATGCCCTCACCTTTGGCCGCCCCCACGAAGGGCCCTCCAATGCAGTTGGTGTGGACAGCGGTCTGCGTTGGGTGCCACAGAGCCTGGTGGACAGAGAGGACTGCGGCCTGTAGAACACCCTGAAGGCATCACTGAAGCTGCGGGGCCTGGGCTGTGTGACTGACAATGCTCAGCAGCAGTATGTGTGCTGGCTTCCTACATCCTTACCAGAGTACATCGAATCAGCCAAGGAGATGGTCCTCACAAGACTGGGATTGCACCCCCTCTTTAGCTCGACCCTCTTGGAGGAGGAGCTTCAGCAGCTGAGGCTTGTGGACGACAATTTTTGAGATCAACCCCTCTAGCCAGGACCTGAACAGCCAGGTGATGTGGCCAAGCAGCAGAAGAACTGCAGGACCATTGCCAGCTTCCAGCAGGGCCAGCAGAAGCAGCAGGAGCAGCAGGAGCAGCAGGAGCAGCAGGAGGGCCTGACTGGCCCAGCCCAGAACTGCCTAGGGTGGGAGGCGGAGCAGTCTGAGAAAGAGGAGGAGAAAAAGAAGGAGGGGGGGAAGAGGGAAAGGAGGAGGGGGAGGAGAAGGAAAAGGAAGAGGAAGAGGGGGAGGAGGAGGAAGAGGAGGAGAAGGAGGAGGAGGAGGGGGAGAGGGAGGGGGAGGGGGAGAGAGAGAGCATGGAGGATGTCTTCACAGAAGCTGTGAGCTGGAAATGGCAGCAGTCAGAACCTGAGCAGAAAGCCCAAGAGGTGGAAGGAGAAGGCTGGACCAGGATTTCTGTGTCCTCTATTGGCCCAAGGACTTTGACAGCGAATGAGGCCTAAGCGTTGGAGGGGCACCTTTGAGCAACAGTGGCTGGTGCTGTCCTGGACCTGATGGGCGACGAGGACCAGAACCTGACCAGTGGCCATCAGCAGCTCAAGTGGGAGCAGAAGAAGTGGCTATTGGGACAGTTAGAACAGGAGGAGAAGAAGAAGATCAAGACAGAAAGTGGCCCTATCCAGTTTGGCTCAGTGGATAGAAGTCAGTCTGCGGACTGAAGGGTCCCAGGTTCAATTCTGGTCAAGGACATGTACTTTGGTTGCAGGCATATCCCCAGTAGGAGGTGTGCAGGAGGCAGCTGATCAATGTTTCTAACTCTCCTTCCCCCTCCCTCTCTGTAAAAAAATCAATAAAATATATATTTAAGAAAGACAGAAAGTGCTCACTACATTAGCAGCTCCTACAAGTGGGACCTCTACCAGAAGTGGAAGCAGAAATAGAAAATTGCCATACGCTCAATGCCTGAGCCCCAGTGGGTTGCCAGCAGTGGCCCTGTCAGAGGCTTTGTTTTGGTGAAGCCAGTCAGGGCATGGGCAGGAGGCAACCAATTGATGTGTCTTCCTCATATCTATGTTTCTCTCTCTGTCTCTCGCCTTCCTTTCTACTCTAAAAATCAATGAAAAATGTCCTCAAGTGAGGATTAACAACAACAACAAAAAGTACATGCATACATACACATATATTGGGGGACTAGAGGGCAGGGCGTCCTTCCAGACAAAGCCACAGTGGCGGGGGCCAAGGGAGAGGTGGTTAACCAGGTCAGCAGGGGAGGGCAGTTTGGAGTGATCAGACCAGGAGGGGAGGGTCGTTAGGGATGATTAGGCCAGCAGGGGAAGGCAGTTAGGGGCAACCAGGCCAGCAGCGAAGGGCAGTTAGAAGCACCCAGGCCAGTAGGGGAGAACAGTTAGATGTGACAAGGCAGGTAGACAGAGAGGTTAGGGGCAATCAGGCAGGCAGGTAGGTGAGTTGTTAGGAGTCAGTGGTCCTGGATTAGGAGAGGGATGTCCGAGGGGTTGCGGATTGGAGAGGGTACAGGCCGGGCTGAAGGGCCCCCCTACCCCTGCATGAATTTTGTGAACCAGGCCTCTAGTTTATAGAATAATTAGAAGAATTAAATAGTGTTATATTACTACTTATCATTATGCTTGGTATATAAAGAATACCACTAAACAACTTATAAAATAAATTTATTATTATAAAATTGTAGGTTCTTTCAAATAAGAAGTACCATCTTATGTTTTGAAATTAGACCTCCAATCTCATTTTCTATCAGTGTTCTGCTCATTCACTCCCTCTCCAATCAAGCTAGATGTCCTTGCTTCTTGGACATTTTCTTTTTTTCAAAAAAAAAAAATCTATTTAATTTTTTAAATCTTTATTGTTGAAAATATTCACATTTCTTTTTCTCCCTATTGACCTCTTCTAGCCTGCCCCTCCCCCCACTTTCTCAGGCTTTCACCATGCTATTGTCTGTCCATGGATTATGCATATATGTATGCAAGGTCTTTGGTTGTTCAGTTCCTACCCACCAGCCACCCCTGCCTTCCCTCTGAGATTCAACAGTCTGGTGTCCAGATTCCATGACATCCTTGCAATCATTACTCTGAACCCATTTAGTTGAGTAGCTGATTGCCTCACTCCTTTCACATTTTTGCTCAAATCACACTTTAACAATGAGGTCTCCCACGACTACCCTATATACCGTAGTTAAAATACTTACAAATTTTATATAAAATAGAAATGTCTCCATACCTGGCTGGCACTTATAATCTTCCTTACTTTGCTTTTATTTTAGGAATTTTCACTATTTTTCAATGATACATCTGATAAAGGGTTAATATCCAAAATATATAAGGAGCTCATGCAACTTAACAGAAAGATGACAAACAATCTAATTTAAAAAATGGGCAAAGGACCAAAATAATTCTTTTAAAATCTGTTAGAGCATTATAAACATATATTGCAATTGCTTATTCTTTTATAAACCAAACAATTTTATAATATTACTTTTACAGTATTTGTAAGAAGATAGGAATCTGAAGATATATAGGTGGTAGTATCCTATCTCTCAAAAATCTTCAAGATCATTATATAGATGTCTTCTCTGTTCCTTGAACAGGCCAAGGTCTTTCCTGCCTAAAGATTTTTGCACTTGCTGTTCCCAATTCCAGGAATGCTCTTTGATTGGCTCTCATCATTTCTTCCACATTCTTTAGTCTTGGAACATATCATTAACAGGGTCTTTTCTAGTCATTTTATTTAAATTAGTTCTTACAGTATACTTCACCTAGTCACATATTTTGTCATATAACACCCTACTTATTTATTTCATGGTCTTTTGCACAATCTACAATTATTTACTCACTTAAACTCTCACTTCTCCCTACCCTTGGCATGTGAGCCTCATTAGAGAGAAAACATATCTCTCTTAAATTGTCATATCTCCTCTCTCAAAACCAGTCTATACTCAATAAATATATATAAATAAATATAGGGAGTGGCTCTAGAGTTAAGCCTCGGATTGACCTGTGGAAGAGCCACAAACAAGTCCCAGCTTAGAGGGTAGAGCCCTCTTAGCAAAATGAAGCTTGACCTTATGGCCACCACCTAGATCCTTCCTGGGTAGTTAATGGGCTGTGGGAGGTGCAGCAAGTGCTGCCAAAACAAGTGAAACTCACAAGAACATTGTAACTAGTTGACCACTACCTTGTTTTTCTCTGACTCTAAAATAAAGCCTCAGCTTGCTGGCTGGATCCTTCTCTGTGGCTTCATCCAGGCACAGGAGATCTACCATGCCCCAGCTATATTCTCATTATCTGTCTTTTCTTTAATCTTTCACCACTCCTCTGAACCCTTGGCTGTGCATATATTGGTTGAATAGTAGGAGGAAAATTAGGCTCAAATAATTCTGCAGGGGAAAGCCAGATATGACTTTATAGTTTTGTTGACATTTTAGCTGATTGTTATAGAGGGAATAAAATACGTCCAGGTGAATGAAAATCATTCACTCTTTGTATAAGTGGGGGAAAAAAACATATGGTTTAGTGTAATTTAACTTGTTTTATATTATTAATATATACCCCTTTAAGGGATTTACTATTTTTAAAAGTACAAATAAATTATTTGGACCAGAAAACTCAAATCTAACTCTTCAGGAAAAAAACAAAAACAAATTGACAGCATGCAAGTTGAAAAATTTGTCATTTGTCACTTAACTTATTTTAAAAGAAAATTGGTGTGGTATATCATTTACTGTGAGTCATAGTATTATTATTATCATTAATATTATTACTATTATTATTATTTTCAAAGTGACATAGTTCAGTGTAAGCAAATTGCATGAAGAAAATTTCTGCTGTGACTACTTTTCACAGGATAGAAAAGTGTCTTCTTTGCTGCTACTATCAGATATATTGGGAGGGAAGTATCATTAGTTTTTCTTCCCAAATCTAATTACAGGCAGGGAGTGTATGTCAGGCTGAATAGCAAACATACCAATTACCAATACAGTTTGATATCAACCCTATGTAGAGGCAGACATCTTGGACAGCAGTCCTAGGTAACAGATTTTGTCTGGTGAAATTGATGCTATGTTCTATCCCACTATCATTGACATTATACTTTCTAATGGAAACAACAGTATAATTTTTATCCTTATTCTACTGCTTCATTTTTCCAGTGATGGATTGGTTATAGGACCTGTTTTTTTCTTATTAAACAGAAGAAAAAAAATAGTATAATTGAAAAGCAAATGATTCTGCTTTGGGGCTTAAAAGTGTGTCTATATCTCTTTTTTAATCTATATTTAGTAAGCCAAAATAACTTAAGCAAGTCAATTTTTATAGCACCTGCAAAAGCATCATTAAGTACTATAAAGTATACTGTTCATGGTGATATTTTCTTTACCTTAAAGTATAATTATTTCATAAATGTGTTTTCATCCAGAGCTAAGTTTAAATCAAAGTACATTTTAACATGTTATAAAACATTATTCAGAGCCCAAGTGTTAAGGATGTACATGAGATGAAAACACAAAAGAGTATTACTCCCGGAATAAAAAATGACCCCATTTACATAACATGCGGGGTCAGCCAGTGTTTCTACAGAGAGCATGGAGCTGTTCTGGTTTCCTTCTTTCAGAAGCACCTTTCAACTTGGCACATAGGTCTATACCTTTTTGAGCAACTTCTTTTATTTATTTTTATTGTTGACACTATTTCTAATGGTAGTAGATATACTTCTGGTTCCATTGATTGCATTTTGCCCAGCAGGTATTTCACCGAAGAAGAAAAGAATTGGGAACCATGTACAAACTGGCTATCTGCTATAGAAAAAAAATTGTTTTTATTAGAGATTTGCATTCATGTTTGATATCAGACATAGTCTAATAATACAAACTATTACAGATATATACCCACCCTAGTGAAAGGCAGGACAGACTGATTCTATTTAGTACTTTTGCAGCAAGGGGAAGATAATTTAATCTAGAACTGAGATGAATTCTAAACTTAACAAAGACAAGGGGGAATTTATAGCCAAAGAGTTGGAGGGTCGGTATTTGATAATTACTTAAAGAAAATGTCATTGATAGGGAGATTCTTGCTAAACTGACTTAATAGGCTTCTTGCTAAAAGTATCCAAGGTGATCAGATATCAATGAATTGAATAAGTAACGAATAAATGTCAAGGAGGATCAGATGCAAAGGGTTCAGGAAGATTCTCTCTACATTCTCTTACAGGATTCTTATTAAAATTGGGTTAGGCAAGCTGAGGACCAGGTCCAAGGAAGAAGTCTAGTCAAAAAGAGGGCTCGAGAAGCCTGTAAGCCTGTTTAAAGGTCAGTCAGTGAGACAACGATGATATTTCAAAGTCATCATGTCTAAGTTTGAGTTTTCTTTTACTTTCAAATCTGTTTCTCCCCCAGCCTCTCATCTTACTAAAGGACACTGAAAAAAATCTGGTTGTTCATATAAAAATCTCTGAAATCTGATTCATCAGGAAATCCTGTTAGTTCTGCTCAACAAATATATGTTGAACTCTCTGTCTTCCAAGTCATAATTCTAATCCACATTCTACCACTTCTCACTGTGCTTTCTGCAATAGCTTCCTTACCGTTCTTTTTATTCTATTTCTGCCAACCTCAACCTCACAGCAAGAATTTAACATTTTACATGTTAAGTCAAACTCTGCTGAAAATCCTTCCATGTTTTCTTATCGCACGTAGAATAGCATCCAAAGTCTTAGTAAGTCTGAAAAAACCTTGCAAAATTTGACTCTCACCCACCCTCCAACATCAACATTTACCACTCACTTGAGCATGGAAACTCCTTGACATTTCCATTAACATTCAGTGAGCTTTGCACTTGCTGTTTCTTCTTCCCCAAAAAAGTCTTCCCTTGGCTTTTTGAAGAGCTCTCTGACTTCTCATGCTCATCATTCATGTCTTAATTTACATTAAAATGACAAGTAAAGGTTTTACATCTACTTTATTCTTCCGGTTAAGATTTATAGATTCTTCCTCCTCCCAACACCTGTCATAGTTCCCACACCATAAAAGTTTACCATAGACTGGGGGAGGGGGGGGGAAATGGGAAGAGGAGGTTTAATAACTGACACTTATTTTCTCACAGCTCTGGAGGCTGGAAGTTTGAGATTAAGATGCCGGCATGGTAAAAGTCCTTTTCCTGGCTGCAGACAGGCCACCTTTTCACTGTTATCATGTGGCACAAAGAATGAGGACTGTGCTGTGTCTTCCTCTTCTTATAGGGTATATCTCTTCATGATGACCCAGCCTTCATTACTTCCTCTAAACCAGACTACCTTCCATAGGCCCAACCTTCAACCAAATATCATTATATTCTGTGTTTGAGCTTAAATATGTATTTCTTGGGGTGAAGGAGGCACAAAGATTTGGTCCACATATGATAAGAGCCACATATGATAAGATTAAATAATATGAAGTCCCATCTCATTTATGCTTCTTCACATTGGTCTTTTCCTAACATGCTAATACACACCCACCAAACAAGTTATTATATATCATACTAGAGGCCCAGTGCATGAAATTTGTGCATATGGGAAGGGGGAGATTTTGGGTGCCTCAGCCCAGCCTGCATCCTCTCACAATCCAGGACCTCTCTGCTGGCAGTTAAACATCCCTTTTACAATCCAGGACCCACTGGCTCCTAACCACTTGCCTGCCTGCCTGATCTCCCCTAACCACTTGCATACCTGCCTGGTCACCCCTAACTGCCTATGCCTTGGCCCCTGCCTAAGCAGCTTAATCCAGAAGGATGTCCAGAATGATGTCAGGGAGGTCATTTGGCTGTCCAGTCTAATTAGCATCTAATGTTTTTATTATCGTAGAGTAGAGGCCTAGTGCACAAAATTTGTGCACTGGGGAGAGATGTCCCTCAGCCCAGCCTGCACCATCTCCAGTCTGGGACACCTCAGGGGATGTCCAGCTGCTGGCAGTAGGACATTCCTCCCACAATCCAGGACTGCTGGCTCCCAACCACTAACCTGCCTGCATGCTTGAGTGCCCCTAACTGCTTCTGCCTACCAGCCTGATCATCCCCTAATTGTTTCCCTGCCAGCCTGATAGAAACCTAACTGTTCCCCTGCAGGCCTGATTGCCCCTAACTGCCCTACCCTGCCAACCTGGTCACCCCCAACTGCCCTTCTCTGCAGAACTGGTTGCCCCCAACTGCCTTCCCCTGCCAGCCTGGTCATCCTTAACTGATCTCCCCTGTTGGCCTGGTCCCCCTACCCCACAACTGTCCTTCCCTGCCAACCAACCCAGTTGACCCTGCCATTTCCTGCCAACCCAGTCACTCCTAACTGTCTCCCCTCCTGGTCTGGTCACCCCTAACTGCCCTCCTCTGCAGGACTGGTCCCCCCAGCTGCCATCCCCTGCAAACCCAGTCACCCATAACTGCCCTCCTCTGTAGGCCTCATTGCCCCCAACTGTCATCCTCTGCTGGCCTGGTCACCATTAACTGCCCTCCCCTGCCGGGCTGATTGCCCACAATTGCCCTCCCCTGCCAGCCATGTTATGGTGGCCTTCTTGGATCACATGGTGGCGACCATCTTAGACCACATGGAGAAGCCATCTTGCGCGAAGCCATGATGGTCAATTTGCATATTACTTCTTTATTATAGAGTATGGTGTCTGGAGAACTGAAAGTTTTTTCAATTCAGAAGTGGGGAGTGTGCACGCTGCCATGGATTTTAACTTTAATCCAGTGGCAGCTTGTGGGGTATCCCCATGGGACCTGAGGTGTCCTGGAAGGAGCATGTGGAGTGTCTCTGTGGGAGTGTGGGGTATCCCAGCAGGAGTGTGTGTTAGATTAAATGTCATTTGCATCTGGTTGCTTTTTACCTTGGTGCACACAGGAAAGATGCATTGTCCTGTCTTCAGCTCTGCTCTGACCACAGGGAGAGCTCCTCAGAGGCAGGGAGGACCTCCCCATGTTTCTCTGTGGGGCCTGGCTTGGAAGGGTGCTCAGAACATTTTACCTACCTCCACTGGGTCAGCAGCATCCAAAAGGGAGCACAGATTATAAAAGGATGCTTTTCTGGGGATACAGTGACTATTTTGCTTGTTCAGTTTAGTTTGGGTTGCTTTCCTTCTCTACTGAGTGAACCCCTAAAGCTCTTAATGGATATTAGGCAAATGAATGCAATGCTGGGGGAGCCAGGAGAACAGCTCAGCTCTCATGGGCGTCTGTCAGCCTTTGGGTGTAGGGTGTCAGCCTCTGGGTGTTGCGTGCCAGTCTCTCCATGATAATATAATTTACATCCACACAATACAACACACATTAACTTTCTCTTAATGTATGATTTTTATTTTGTTTCCTGGATTTGTATTCATTTTAAGAAATTAAGCGCATAAGGAATTAGATTATATACATTTTTCTATAAAAATGAGAAATTTTAAATATTCTGATATGTCTATGTGTGTGTGTGTGTGTGAAAGAGAGAGAGAGAGAGAGAGAAGCTTATGTATACAATATACTTTCATTGATTTTTATATTATGAAAGCAGCCTATATTATAACAGCTCCAGAGTATCTACACACTAAAGTGCCCAGGCTAGTTCATGGCAGGATTGCAATGCCAGTTTTGACATTTGAACAAAGTGAAATTCTCCGATTCCAACCTAAAAGGTTAACAATTTTAACTTTTATTTTAGTGCTGCTTCTTGAAAGCATAGACTACTGTTCGATGGTTTTCATGTGGAGTGCCTCAACACAAAGAACTTCATTCTTAAGGTGAATTCATCTTGGTACATTCTAATCTTTAAATATTTGTCCAAAGTTCAGGTAAAACAAGCATACAGATACCATGCAATATTAACAACTCTGTCTTAAGTATATGAGCTACCCTAGATATCTAGCATGGATTCTAGGCTATTTCTTTAACTGAGTCCTTGCTTCTAAGAACACAGATATTAATGTATTACTTTAAAAAATATCTTCTTGTATAAAGTGACATTTTATTTACACTCTGGTAAACAAGTTGGGGCTTCTTTAAAGTACATAATGTTTTGTGTTGTTGTTTCTTTTTAAAAAATAAATGTTTATTGTTGAAACTATTACATATGTCCCTTTTCTACCCCATTGCCCTCGCCCACCCCCTACCCCCACGTCTTCACCACCCACTGTCTGTGTCTATGGGTTATGCATATATGCATATGAGTCCATTGGTTGATCTGTGTTGTTTTTTTTAAAATGAAACATCATTTTCTCAGTTCAGTTGAAATAACGGGAGTAGAATTAATGCCTCAGCCTGCATAAGCACTGAAGTACAAACAGAGATTGAATAAAGTTGAAGAAAATAAAAAAGGAGAGAGAGAAAACTTATGGAACACGGAAAACAGAATGGTGATTGTCCAAAAGGCGAAGGAGGATGGGGAGCGATGGGGGAGGGTACAGGTGGCTAAATGGTGATGAACAAAGACTTGACTTGGGGTGGTGTACACGCAGCACAGTGTACAGATGATGTGATGCAGAAATGTGCGCCTGAATCCTATATAATATTATAACCAGTGTAACCCCAGTAAGTTCAATAAAAAGAGAGGAAACCTTGTCTTGGGAAACAGCATCTCAGCTTAAATCTGTAGTAAAAGTAAATGTGGAAATGGATCATTACAACTCAATGGAATAAGCATCGAGTTAGATAAAAAAGAAAAGAGATTTTTCAAATTCACAGACAGAGAAAAAGAAAGAAAATACAGTAGGCATGTTTATGCTTATCCACTGCCACCGGTGCATGTATCTTAAATGGCAAAGCAATAAACACAAGGAAGAAAGAGATATAAACTTCTTAATGGTAAATTTGGAGACATTTCTCCTTCCAGAAATTTTTTATTGTAAACTTCTATGATATGGTTTGGTAATTAAAGAAATCTTAAACTCTAGAAGGCCTTAAATTTTTTGAAACTTTTGATTAAGACCAGTTTGTGTTGGGTTAGAGTTTTTCTTCTTGAGAAGTAACTTTTATATCTGGAAAGTTAGTTTCAACCATGGTTTAGATTTGAAGAGTTTAGTGAATAATGTTGTTATGATGTGGTAATAATGTTGTTAATAATGTTGTTATTCTGAGATTTGTGTTTAAGGAGTCTGTGAAGTACTAAAATGGGTTTTATGAAAAGCCATCTAGAATATTCTATTTAGTACATTAATTTAGAAGAAGATAGAGACATCAAATGGAGTCTCTTTGTTAGGATAACTTTGTAGACTTTGTGTGCTAGGCAGAATTCTAATGTGGGCCTCATGTTTTCCAGACTCTGGTGTTATTTCCTATAAATAATCTCCCCTTGAGTATAGTTGAGACCTGTGACATGTCTCTAATCAATAAAATATGACAAAGGTAATGAGAATTGGATATCATTCTCATGATTTGGCTATTTGATCATTTCTCTCTAGCTATGCACTAGATAGAGTCTTCAGTTGGCTTTGAAGAGCAACCTTCTAAAATGTGAAATGCTCCTGAAGAGTACAACATGGCAAGAAATTACTTCTATCTTCGAGGAATTTTATTTCTGGCCTAAAATGTCGAAGAACTGAAAGCTGCAATAACCACGTGAGCTCAGAAGAGGAATACTCATTTAAGCTGTGCTGACTCTTGACCAATGAAAACGATCTTATAAAATAAAAGCCTAATATGTTAAGTATTCGACCGCTGGACCAGTTGTTATAATGTGCACTGACAACCGGGGGGCAGGTGCTCCAACCAGTAGGTTACCTTGATGCTGGGGTCTAGCCAGTCAGGACTGGGCAAGACTGGCCAGACACACCCTAGAACCCGGATCATGCACCAGTGGGTTCCCTCGGCCTGGCCTGCGCCCTCTCTCAACCTGGCACCCCTCAGGGGATGTCAGAGAGCCAGTTTCAGTCCGACCCCTGCGGGCCAGGTGGAGGGACCCCACCGGTGCAGAAATCGTGCACCAGGCCTCTAGTTAGATAATAATGGGTGTGGTTTTAAGCCCCTAAACTTGCGATAATATGCTACACAACATACAAAGCCAATATACTTGCTGAGATGTTCTCTATGTGTCTCAATCTCCCAGCCATCTAAACTTGGTTAAAGGTGGTATAGAATTCCTATGTATCACAACTTGATTTTGGCAGTGTGTTGAATAAAAAATAAAAACATCATAAATCTTGCATTTACTTTCATTTTATATTATGGGAAAGTCTTGTGGGAAATATCCGAGGCTGCTTTGATGACTCCACTGAGTCATCAGAGACCCAGCTCCTTCCAGCTTTCTTCAACCTTCACCTTTCTTTTTACAAGACTGCTCAGGCTTCAGACATATTTGTGGCTCAGGAAGCAAGAACAATGAAACACGGGTAAAAGAGTGTTTAAAGGGCCTCTTCTAGATGTGCCCTTAACTTCTGCTTCTACTCCTTTGACTACAATTTAACCAACTAGCCACCCATCTTTGCAATATACACTGGATAATCTAGCTTTTTAAGCTGGAAAATTATTCCTAAAACAAAAAATGGATTTCTTTTAGAAGGAGGAAGGGAAATACCAGATTCTGGCACTTAATATATATTTTTATACTGATATATATTTGTTATTATCATCAGTAAGACTATGAGAAATAAATACTAATAGTCATTATGTTAAAATATGAGGACAATTCAAATTATCTTTTATTCTGTTAAAAATGTAAGTTCATAACCTATGAAGAATTAATTTGTTAAATATTTATTTCTGTAAATTAATTTATTTTAGATTATAAAAACAATCTAGAAGCTATAATTCATTTCTACTAGCAAATAGACCAATATTTTTCTTTATTTTTCTTCATACTTATTGAATTCATTTATTCTAGCTTATTGGGAAATTAATTTTGTAATAATTAGAAATCATTTGTGATGATTCAATGAGTATTACATTGATTCCAATACTTTTCTCATTTATCCTTAATATTATATGATTCATTTTTAATAACAAAGAATGATGAAGACTAAAATACATTACTTACAATTCCACTCAATATTAATTATGTCTTAGCATCATAAAAATCAACGTACGTATTTTAAAAAATATTGACAAATTGGCTCTACAGACAATATTGACTACCTGGCAAAAAAAGTATAAGACATAGAAATTTGAAAAACATTTATTGGAACTTTTCTAAGAAAAACTGATAAGTTCACCTCTGCATCATCCATTCAATGGGAAGATAAGGACACATATGTAATACCTTAATGAATAAAATAAAAAATAAAATAAATAAGAAATAAGACTGGAGACATGAAGATTAAATAAATTTTTATTACTGGTAAACCTGATTAACATAGCTTACATTTGAGACTGTCTGTTTCCTAATACTTCCAACACTAAATGGAAACTCCTCCTGTAAATGCAGGTAGAGAGAAACAAGTATAGATGTACTCAAGTGGTAGATAGCTTACCTCCTGACAGAGGTGAACACAGGCATCCAGCGGAAACTTCTCCAAAGATAAAGAACTCAGAAGTCCCTGAGCTGCTGAATCACATGTGTTTCCTCTGTTCAGTTGCTCCTTGTTTTACATGGAGACGCTAGAGAGATTTGGCATTGGCTGGAAAGTATGACTATTCTTCTCATACCTTTTTTTTTTTTCTTCTAGAGAATTGAAGTCAACTACTTTCTATGGAACATTGAGAGAGGAGGATATATATTTCCCCCAGGACTGTTATAGCATTAATAGTGTTAATCTTAATATGTTCTTTAAATGTTTAAGCACAAAATTTTTTCTCATTGTGGTGCATATCCAGGTTCAGTAGTAATAGTTTTCTCTAAGTGAAGGTTTATTTATTTACACACATTGTTATCCAGTCTGCATTCATTAGGTGTAACACTGTTTTTTTTCCTTTCTATCATTCAAGAACATAATTCATGATTACAATTTTTCAGATTGTAAAACTGAGACATATTCAGATGGGATAAGAAAATTGTTGAAGATTACACAGTAACTAAATTGCCAATCTAGACTCCTTTTATCCTAATTGTAAATTCTATATTTTAACACTAGAAAGTCTACTCCATCCTACACAGGGCTAATATTACTAGTAAAGCTTTGAAATTTTATGTTGGAACTTGTTTTAAAGGTGGAAAGGAAGGAAAATATACCTGTGCTAATCCCACAGGAAGAATTCCCATTTTTTAAAACATGACAGCAGTATATTGATAAAGTATGATATTATTGGGCAAACTTTTAAACAGACTTTAAAGTCCCCTGTCTTTATTTAAAAAGTAAACATTAAGTACACATAATTAATGGAGAAATATATGCACATTATATGTATATTATTTTTCACATATTGCAAAATTAATGTAGACTTTGTATATTACAATATAAATTTTATTCTTTAAGCATACTTGTAATTTGAAGATATGATATTTTTCTGGAGAGCAAACTAGAAGTATGATGATTTTTTACCTTTAGGAGTTTATCAACAATAGTGTGATGAAGGCCTGGGGTAGAGGGATTGGGAGGCCTAGAAGAGGTAAATGGGGGGAGAAGGGGAAGGAGACATGTAATAGTTTCAAAAATATATATATACTAGGGGCCTGGTGCATAAAAATGTGTGTACTCAAGAGATCCCTCAGCCCAGCCTGTGCCCTCTCACAGTCTGGGACCTCTCAGGGGATGTCCACCTGCTGGCATGCCTGGCCAGCCTGGGTGAGGGGCTGATGGCTGTTTGCAGGCTGGCCAAGCCCCCCAGTGTGGACCCTCACCCCTTTGGGGTGTGGCCAGCCTGGATGACAGGCTGAGGGCCCTTTTCAGGCTTTCCACAGTCCATTCAGGGTTTTGGTCCCTACTGGGGTGCCTGGGCAGCCTGGGGTGCCTGGACAGGCTGAAGGCTGTTTTCAGGCTGCCCACAGTCCCTTCAGGGTTTGGGTCACTACTGGGGTGCCTGGGCAGCCAGGGTGAGGATCTAAGGGCCGTTTTCAGGCTTTCAGGCTGCCCACAGCTCTCATTGACCCAATGTCCCAGCAAGGCTGGCTGGAATCAGGTTTCTGGGGTTTATTTATCTTCTATAATTGAAACACTGTTGCTTTAAGCCAAGGCCTAGGCAGGTGAGGAAGCCTCCTGTGTGCTTCAGCTTCCTGTTTGCGTGGCTTCTATAATTGAAACAATGCTGCCTTAGTAGAAGCCCAGCCGGCCTAGGCAGACAGTTTCCTCCATTGCTCGTGCAACGGAAGCCTCCTGTTTGCTTCAGCTCTGTGGCTTCTATAATTGCAACTATGAGTGCAGGTCCAGGTGAGGGACCTCCCTGCCTGCCTTCCCCCTCCCCCACCTACCCATGCACGAATTTCATGCACCAGGCCCCTAGTATATATATATTTAAAGGTACTAACATTTCGAGTCCTGAGGCAGGGATTATATAAGAAATAAATTTTGAAGAGGGACAATTTGGCTAATTAAAAACAGAGAAGATGACTGAAAGTTTTTATTTCTAACACTATAACTAAAATTGTGTTAAGAATTCAGGGAGTACAGAAATAATCCACAGCATTCCTTTTTCGCAAGAAATGCGTATGCCTTTTGTAGCAAGAATCCTAAAAAGTGGCATGAGACACCCAGTTACTCCTCCTCATTATTCTTACTCTACCACTGGTGTTCAATGGTTTATCCATAGCTAATATATAGTTTGAATTTGGAAAAAAACATAATTGATGAGATATTAGACAACCATATAGCTTTCCTAATGGAATCATATACACACATGACTAGAACTCTCCTTAACTCCCTTGACATCTACATTTAAGTCCCATTTACATCCTGCATTTATATCTCATATATATCCATCCTTCAGATTATTATACTAGACAGCAAAGTTACAGATGCCTAGCTGTAACAGCAGGATACTATGTTGTGTTAGATAAAATCGGTGTTGAATTTCATGTTCTTTATTTATTTGTAACTATGTTACTGGTGAAATTTACAAGTGTGGTGAATAAAATTTAGGTGATTCAAGGCATTTGAATGAAACTTAAAAAGTATGTTTCAGAAGTAAATGTTTAAAATTACACATAATTTTATGGGGAAAATCCTAATTATATAAATATTATTTTGATAAATCTAGAGTCACTAGGTTTATATTTCTGCACTTACTGATTTTAGTTCTAGTGCCACATAAAAATATCGTACTTAGAAGACTGCAGTTTAGTATGTATTTTTAATTCTCTAACAAGCCACTAAAAGTGGATGGTAAATTCAAAATTTACTTAATTGGAAAACTGATATTATGAGAAATAAATGAATAGGAAATATGTGTGTTAAATGCCTTAGAAATTGAATCATTCACATAATTTTCCAAGTATTAGTATATAATTAGTATATTAGTATATATTAGTACATAGCATACTATTAAATATGCTATGATTTAACCTGAACCTTTAAAAAACTTATTTTTTATAGAGAAAGAGATAGGTAACTGGCAAATTGAATGAATATGATATTTAAATTTGTATTGATTAATTGATTTTAGAGAGAGAAAGGAACAGAGAGTGAAAAAGAAAAATCAATTTATTGTTCCACTTATTTATGCATTCACTAGAGGCCAGGTGAACAAAATTCAAGCACCCTCTCCAATCTAGGACCCTCAGGGATCGGGCCTAAACCGGCAGTGGGACATCCCTCTCACAATCCGGGGCTGCTGGCTCCTAACTGCTTGCCAGCCTGCCTACCTGCTGGATTGCCCCTAACCACTTCTGCCTGCCAAGCTTATCGCCCCCTAACAGCTCCCCTGCTGGTGTGATTATGGCTAACTGCTCTACTGCCAGCCCCGTTGCCCCCAACTACCCTCCCCTGCTGGACTGATGGCCCCCAGCTGCCCTCCCCTGCAGGCCATATTGTGGCAGCCATCTTGTGGTGGCCATCTTGTGATGACATCGCATGAGGGCTTGATGCCACCTAGACTTTTATTAGATAGGATTGGCAGTTTCTTGTATGTGCCCTGACTGAGGACTGAACCCACAAAGTTGGAGTATTATGTTCTAACCAGCTGAGTACCCAGCCAGAGCTACAGCATTATTTAGATGAGCATTTAATCATGCTTATATTGAAATAACGACATCCACTCTTTTATCTTCTGTTGACTAAAGGAAATAGCAAAGTATTTCTTCTTGGTATCATTTGTGGGGAAGAAGATGATCAAGCCTTATGTATACATATTCTATAGTTTCATTTCTGTTAGTTCTGGAATTGTTTCATTGATACATTTTAACAGAAATAATATAGGCATGAAATTTATAACCTTCTCAATCTTCATGGTTCCTGTGAGCTGCAGCAAATAACTCTTGCCTTGGTTGGCACATACAGCCACCAGGATTAAAAGCTTGTAATAATGCTGATAATAATAATAATAATAATAATAATAATAATAATAATATAATAGTAGTCAAAAAGCTGAGATTACCAGAGGCAAGGAAATAAATGAAAACATTAGTAATATTATGAAAGAAGATGGGATAAGGTATAGTTTAGGACATTAAACAGAAGGCCAGTAGGCAATATGAAAAGCTTGTGTTAAGAATCTGAATAAGGTTTTTGTAAAAATCAATAACTGTAATATTGCAGTAACTAGTAAATGGGAACATCACTATTAAATAAACTGATTTCTTAAAAAAGCAGCATGCTTGTCCCATAACTCCACAGTGACAGAGACATAGCAGATAGGGTGAGAATGTAGTAAAGTGGCTACAAAGAAAACTGCCATTGACTATGACTTCAGTGTTGGTGTGCTGAGTAGGCTCACCAAGCACACTTTTTATTTCTTTTATAAAAAGATAAATGTGTATTTCTCTCTCATGTAAAAGTTCAGGGTAGGGTAGTCCAGGGATGACACATAATCAGCTATAATGTTTTAATACTTTATTGCTTCCAAACAAAGTAAACATTGCCAGAACTCTACCGGGATAGCAGTATTAGTAGTCTACAGATCTATTTTTGGATTGTAGGGGAGTAGCATGGGATCCTCATTATTTCACTGTTCAAACTATGCAATATATTAACTCCAGAGTTCAACTAGCAGTTTGGAGCTAAAAATATACAATGTGATCCTCTTTCTCTAAAAGGTCATTTGGCAGTACAAAGCAAAAGTTGAAAAAGCCATCAAACCTTTAGTCACCCAAATTACTTTCTGAGGCATTTAGCACAATTAAAATTCATCATTAAGTAAACTGTCCCTCAGCCCTAGGCACTACCCAGTTTCATTTCACATTTATTTAAATACTCATTAATTTTAGTATACTTTGAGATTATAGTAGATTTATTTTACAGATAAAAATATTGAGACCCGCATCATTTAAATAATTGTTCAGGAGAAGGAAGATGGCTGCCGATGAGAAGGCACACTGAAAGACAGTGAGAGAGAGAGAGAAGGAACGGAGAGTGTGTGGATGTTCCAAGTGTAGAAATTTGTGGGTGTGCAACAGCTATACTCCAGAAGACTGTTGGAGAACCCGAATGGGGCTCCCTTAACCGGGCGCTGCCTCCACTGCCGCTGAAATCTCTCCCGGAGCTGCGGACTCGGCTGCGGGGACCAGGCCATCTTGGGTGACTGTTACAAGAAACGTATACATCCAGGGATACTGCAAACAGGTCACCCAGGGACCAGCCAGGAACCCAGGAACACCGGAACTCAAACCAAGCATACGTGGACCCAGACGAGCCCTGCACCTCCTCACGGAAAGGTCAGATTTTGCTTGTTAAAAGCGTGGTTTGTATTCCAGGTGGGATAGTTGAAAGTGCGCAGGAGAAGTCTCTGCGCAGCAGAGTCTGCGCCCCTCCCATCGGGGCCAGCCCGTGCTCCACAAAGTCCGAGGCTGTTGGCACCAGCGTGACCTGAGTGTGGGAAGGGGTCCCACAGGCTGCTAGCAGAAGGGAACCCAAAAAAACCACCCCATAACTGATCGGGTCATGAAAAGACAGCCTCGGTTTTGGGTCACAGAGAAGAGACATTGGGAGAGTTATGCACAGAGCTGGAGGAGGAAGGGAGCCCGCGCATCTCTTTGGAGAGGTTCCTTTTCCCCTCTCGTTATTAAATCTAGGCTTGGGATTATTAAACCCAATACATAGAAGCACCCAATTGGGGTCGCTCATGGAGACTGCAGGGGAAAACCCTGTTTGTGTGTCTTGAGAAGCAGAGCAGGGAGTAACGGATTCGGAAACGAGTTCAGGGGCACATTCCGCCAAACTTGTATTAATTGTGATAGGGAAAACAAAACCTAAATGCTGGCTAGAGAGGACTTGTAGTCGAAGAGGTCACTCCAGAAACACTGCCACCCAGAGGCTGATTCAAAAACTGACTCTTCTGTAAACAAAAATAAAGGCAGAAATACTGCCGGCTTTTAAAACAGGACTGGTGTACGACGCAGAGAAGTAGTGAATCTCAGGAAACTTCCATACTTTCCTGAATAGCTGACAAGACTAAGGCACATCAATCAGAAGAGAAGAAGTGAATGACCTTCACTACTGCACATTTTTCTCTCATTTTTTAAAATTTTTTTAAAAAATTTTTTTCTTTTTCTTTTTTTTCCTTTAAGAAACAATGTTTTGTTTTTTTTCTCACTTGATTTTACCTTTTTAATTATTGTATCTTTATTTTTAATCAATATTAATACAACTACTATTTTTTTCTTTTTCTAAGAGTCATTTTATTTTATCTTTATATTATTTTGAGATTAGTGTTCTTCATTCTATTTTCAGATTTCCTATAGCATCATTTTACTCTATCTCAACTTTACCTTTATGCCAACACTCTCTTCCTCACTATTCCCCTATTGTTGTCCTTTTTCTCTTAACCAACTCATGCTTTAGATTC